>JAVCKT010014689.1:26832-37219 GCA_032273925.1 Rhynchotus rufescens
AGTCCTGGGGCAGCATCTCCACAGCTGGCACGGGCCGTGCTTGCACACCAAGCTGTGAACCACTTGGAAACCCTTTTCTCGCCCCATCCCCTTTACATTCGGGAGCCCAGTGCCAAAAGGAAAGCACATGTTGAAACCCAGATTCTCTTGTGGAGCCCTGTCCTCGGAAGTGGTGTTACCATCCGGTGGGACAGGGCTGATGCAGCCCGGGGAAAGCGAGCAGTGCCAGCCCTCCTGCAAGACTGCTGAATAGGCAGTGGCTCAGGGACTCCTGGAGAACAGCAGATCCTGCGGTGCCCCACGGAAAGCCTTCAGGGCGCTGCTTTGTCCCACCTTACTGTCACTCCCTATCCTTCCCATCAGGAAGGGGCCCTCCCAGAAGGACTGGCCCTGCCCGCAGGAGCAGGTGCCAGGCACGTGCCCTTTGCAGGAAGCGGCACGCGGGCCTGGCGCGCTCAGCGCGCAGCCGCTCGCTCCTGCTCTCCCGCGGCGGCCCATGCGGAGCGCGCCGGAGTCGCACACGCTGCGGGCACCTGCAGCCAGCTCCTGCAGCGGCAGCCTCGCTAGCAGGGAAGGTCACCAGGAAGGTTTTTGTCCCCACGAAATACGGAGAGGAAGGAGAAAATTAGGCTACTCTTCCTCTTGCGGTGCTGACTTTCCCTTCAAGCTGTGCTTCTCTATACACGACTTTCCATTAGCTTTGAACTGAGGGAAAGGAGAGCGTGCGCTAGCCAGCATGGAAAATTTCTACGTGACAATTTCAGCATCACCTCCAATCCCTATCTAGTCCTGCTGCCAGGATCCATTCCGGGCTGGCTTTTTCCAAAGCACTCCATATTGATTTAGCTCTGCTCCCACCAAAACCTGTGGCACTTCCACAGATTCCAGTGGGAGCAGAGCAAAGGCTGTGCCAAGCTCTTATGAAAAAATCCCACCATGTGTGTTTAATGAAGAATGTCCCTGGCAGGAAAGTTTTGAGTACAGCTAAGCAGATTTTTTTAATATTTCTTTCACATTAAAAGTTTCATTTCTGTCACTTCACAATCAGTAAGAAGCTGCCCGGAAGGGTGAGTAGGACCTGCTCCAAGATCCCCAACAGAAGACCGCCTGTTTCCAGCTAAAACTGAATTTAAATTCTCTGACATCCGGAGGGTCCTTGCATCTTTGCCAGCAGGCTCTGCCCCCAGCGCCCACCCCTCACAGGCAGCTCCAGCTGCAGGGCAGTCCCTGCTTCCCGGTGCCTTTGCTGCCCTTCCCCGGGGCACGTTCCCGTGGTGCTGCTGAGCACAGGACCGCAGCACCACTGGGCTTGGCAGGGACCCCTGGAGACCCTCCCCTGCAAGCACCAGCAGGGGCGGCCAGTGCTCGCTGCCCTCCACTGTGCCCACCTGGGTGTGAGTGGCTCCACGAGAGGAGATGCCACAGCCTCGCTGGACAACCTGCTCCATGTTCAGCCACCTTCACAGTGAAGAAGCAATTTTCTTGTGTTCGGCCAGAATTTCCCACGTGCCTGTGGCTTCTTCTCCCAAAATAAGAGGCCACTGAGAAGAATCTGGCCCCTCGCTCTTTCATTATTTATAAACACTTACAAACTCTCTCATCAGATACTTGCAAGCATTACTAAGATCCCGTCTGAGCCTTCATTTCTCCAGCCTGAACAATCCCAGGTCTCCCAGCCTCACCTCATTAAGATAGATTGGCTAGTCCCTTCATTGCCAGGCATCTCATCACAGAAAGCTATCAGGCTGGTTGCCACAATTTCCGCTTTGCAAAGCTATGCCGATCACCTTCCTGTCCTTCACGTGTCTGGAAATAGTATCCAGGATTCATTACTCCAGCAGGTTGCCAGGGATCAAGGTGAGGCTGATGGGCCTCTAGTTCCCCACATCCTCCTGCTTCCCCTTCTCACAGATAGGGTGGCATTTCCTTTCTCCCAGTCCTCAAGGACCTCGCCTGATCCCCACGACCTTTCCAGGCTCATTGAGCGTGTCCTTGCAGGGACACTGGCCAGCTCCTCCCACACTGTGGCCCACGGACGAGCGCGTGTCCAGTGGCAGAGTTCAGGCTCCCTCCACATCCCGCTATGATTCGCCCGTGACCCGCACCCTCAGCAGCTCCTTCCTTCCTGCTCCCTGCCCGGCGCAGTCTGCCGTGTCCAACGGCAGGCTGGGCACGCAGTGTAACTGATAACCCCCAGCCGGCACTCGGAAAAATCTTCCGCCCAAGTAAGCCGAGAACATCCGTCACAAACAGCAGGCCCTCTCACTGGAGCCTCCTTCCGCACCGAAATGGAACCCACAGCAGCCCCGCGCCACCTTGGGATTCCTCCCCAAACTGCCAAGAAGGAGGAGGAAACCTGTGTATCGTCCTGCTTTTACTACAAGCAAAAAATTTCCAACGTGTTTTCAGCAACGAGTGTATTTTTCTCAGGCCTGCATCACCAAACTGAGCTGAGTAGCACACAGGGAATAAGGAAGTTTCAAAAATAAAGAAAGGAAAGGGAAATCCTTTGATCTGCACAACAGTGAACTGTATGAAGCTGGAATTTACAGTCAGGTTTGCTCATATTTAGATGTCATTTTTCCAAAGGCTAAAGAGAAAAAAAAAACTCTTGAAAAAAAAAAAAAGAGTTAACTATACTACCCACCACAATATTAGCTCACTTTAGTTTGCTAAATATAAAACAAAGTAGGTAAGGAGAGTTCAGGCTATTTTTTTACTGTTGAAGACATTGGTGCACTTATGTATTAACGCCATACATATTAATCCTTCCGATATTTCTGTATCTGGTACAAGTTTGGGTTACTGCGTTATTCCACCTGAAGGCAGCTATGATTGTTTTCAGACAAACTGGCTCTTATTTCACCAAGTAAAATTTGTTTTATGTTTGTGCATTTGCTAAAGCCACTTTGGCCACACGGAGCAGATCAAACAAGGCAGTTATAATCATGCAGCAGCTACCAATCCTGCACTGCAAAGAAGAGAGACCACACAAATGTAACACTCCAGGTATGGCATTTCCCCTCTCCGGATACCTAATCCCAAACATTTCCAGCAGACTCAGCAGCATTCAAAACCTCAAGGGCAAAGACCACGGGGTCCCATCAGCCTAAAGGGTGCATCAAGAAGTTGCTGCAGCAGCTCCTTCTCACTGTAATTCCCTGTACTTTTTTTCTCCTATAGTTCCCTCATATTTTCCAGGATAATCCCTATTCTTTAATCTTCTGTACATGCATAATTACCAGTATCTGTTAACATAAAACTCTATTACCATTTTCTCCTCTAATTTCGGTGAAACCCAACTGGCTTCAGTGGGCTCAAATACGAACTAATTTTGCTCACAGTATAGAAAGAACCATATTGATTTTCTAATACTTAAATATATGTATAGGTATACATATTAAAATCTTCAAGGAATAAAATACTAAAAAATCTTTGTAAGAGACCTAACACAGTGGGAGAAATTTGCTAGTAACTGTTCAAAAACTGCACAAAAAATATAAGCAAACATTAGAAGGATCTGAAAAGACACTAGGAGAGATGAAGTCTTTAGAACTCATTTGGAATGAAAACTAGAGGAAAAAAGAAAGAGGAGAGCTAGGAGGGAACTTGGTATTCCCAGGGTTTAAGAGCAGAGCTACTTTTTCTCTAGCCTCTGTCACTAGAGGTCAGCACAGCCCCTGAAGCGCCAGCTCCTTCAAGTTTCAGAAACGATGACAAAATCTGCAAATCCAAGAGGAAAACAGTGTAAATAGCCCCAAGGAGACACAATCTGCATTTTCGCAACGGGAGTCTGGTGCCAAATGGGAAACATGAGGCCTCAGACACACAACAGCACAGCTGATGGCAGCGACTGGAAGCTCTGAACCCAAACGCTGAATGAGGACACGAGGACACGTACCACAGGCTCAACCACTCCAGCTGAGCAATCAGAGGCCAAGGATGGCTATTTTAAAACCAGGCCCTAGCCTAAGGTAAAAGCTGTCACCTAAAAAGCCTGGCTGATTAGCTCTGAGGATCTTCTTGATGGATGGAAAATAAAGCATTTAATGCCCCTGCCCAACCACATTCCTACCCCAGGCTGTGAGCAGCTGGTCTGGCTCACGTAAAGCTCGCTCCTACATGGCAAGTCAAGCACTAGAGAAGGCATTTGCAGCAATGGAACCATTCCTAGGAACCCAGGAAAAACACACACACACTCCTCCTTAACCCAACAAAACAGTGTAATACTCGTCCCTTAGAAGTCCCTGGAGAAACCTCCCGGTTCCGGGGTCTGCTATTCCTGTACCGCAGAGCCTCTGCAAGCTCCTGTTGCTGGAAGATGACACGGGATCAGAGCACTTGGCAGGAACCAGGGAGGAGCAACTCTTCCTCTTCCTCCAAGCAAGGTTCCGGGACGCTGTGGCAGTCAGCTCCTCGCAGCACAGGTGCAGACAGCAGAGATTTGGCAGTGAAGGGATGTCACACCAGGGCAAGGCAAACCAGTTGCTCCGTTTGCACAGCGAGTGGCAGAAAGGCCTCCCTGCACAAGCGTAAGTTATGATACTCAACGTGCTGCTCCAGCAAAGAAGACACCTTTGGCAGGACCACTGAGGCTCCATCACAGAGCCATGTCGCTGCAGACGCCCCACAAGAGGCCATTTAGTGCCCCTGCCCTACTTCAAATGGCAGCGAAGGGGCTTGGACTGAAGCCTTCAAAACACTGAGGGTAATTAGTTTCCTTTGCAACAGCCAAATTCAACGTCTCCCCTGTCTGGCAGACACAGGAATGCAAAGACCTTGAAATTCAGAAAAGTTTGGCTCGCAAATGGAAGGCCTTTGAAATACTGGCAAAGGAAACAGCAGAGGAATAAGCTCACGCTAATGTTAACAAAAAAAATACCTCATCTTGGTCAATGAAGTGTAACAGGGGGAAACTGGTGTAAATGAGAGCTTAACTCCATCAACTTAACAAAAAGCAGATGGACTTCAACCACTGCTAATGATTTTTCCCCCCTCAATCTACATCTGGTTTTGAGAGGTAAATAAATTTCCTTGAAAAAGAGATGACAATATTTGCAAGAATTTGGAAAGTGCTTGCACTCGCAGTATTTGGGCCTTCAGATTCTTCCATTAAATGTTATCATTTCTTTTTAGTTTTAAATTGGCATACATTAATCTCTATGATGTTTCTTTCTGCACATCCTTATTTACATAGGTGTCTGCCCAGACTGCAGAATGCTGCAGGGAAGTCCTTCTGGTACAGCTGCATTACATGAGCAACACATTAGTGGTCTTTTATTAGTACATTACATACAAAGGAG
Source organism: Rhynchotus rufescens (assembly GCA_032273925.1). Lineage (NCBI taxonomy): Eukaryota > Metazoa > Chordata > Aves > Tinamiformes > Tinamidae > Rhynchotus > Rhynchotus rufescens. The sequence continues at coordinate 32,136 of JAVCKT010014689.1, forward strand.
GAAGCAATTCATCTCCACTATATGTTTTCTCACTTTTTTTTCTTGGAAGTTTCAATGCAAAAATATTTACTTTAAAATAAACACAAGCATAGAAAAGTGGGTGTTTGAGACTGAGCATCTAAAGGCTGAGGAGTGAAAGCCTCTATAGTGCAGGACTGCAGAGCCTCAGATCTTCCAGCCATTCCTGCTTTTGAATCCTAGTGAACGGGAAAGCGTCAAAATCACCCCCTTAACCCCCTTTGTACGAAGTGTTGCAAAAGGCTGGTATGCAAAGAAATACTGAGATATCCCTAGTGACAGCAGCAGCCCAGCACAGATCAGTGACAAGAGCTGCAACCAGGAACGGGCATTTCTGACCCTGGATTCTGTGACGCCAGGAAAGCAGAGAAGCCACCCACCAAGATGGGCAGCACGGGCTTGCCAAGCAAAGAACTTGTCAGAGACAGGTTTTGACAGGTCAGGAACCTGCTGAAATTTTAAATAGCTCCTTCCACCTTCCTGGAACAAATCAACTGCAGCACAGCCCTGCAGCAGCACTGAGGACATTTTTGGGAGGAAGGAGGGCAAAAGAGAGTTTTGCAGAATAGTGAGGTGACATTGCAGGGGCTCATAACAGCTTCTCCCAAGCCTGAGGGGACGCACAAGGGTGCTGGCATGAAAATTTTGCAAGTGGGAACATAAAATGAAAGCTTGAGCTGACTGGAGGCAGAAATCCACTCTGCTGAAGTGAGCGGCACACACTAGGCAGGACAGAAGTGGAATGAAAAGAACCCTGAATATGAAGACAAGGATGTGACTGAGGAGACAAGTAAAATGTAAGGAAAAGTATATTAAGCCTTCCTGAGAAAAGTATCCCTTCCTGTGAGACCTTTGGCAAGGTAACTGCATTTCCTCATCAATACCACAGAGATAATGTTTCCTGCTGTCATCACCTCCCTGAAAACTTTAAACTCCTGGCTGTTTGTATAGAAATCAATCACGGGTAGAGATAAGGATCATCAGAAGTTTTAGGCATTGCAACCTTCAACATTTTGTAAAGAGAACCTTAATTTAGACTTCACTAGTACACATGCCATTGGGTTTAATGCATGTTGTTTGTTCAAAACACAAAGAAGGGGCTGAGAAAAAGCCATGTTCTGGTTAAGGAAGGACGTGAAAAATAAATTATACTGCTATTTGTGTACCCCATCCATAACCTATCTAAAACACACACAGACAGTTTACATCATGCGGGATTACAGACAGCAACTGGGCTAGCCTCGTGAGATCCCAAACACATGGGGCAGACGATCAGCACATTATCTTCTATATGTGTGTTGACTCACAGTTTGAGCTCGACCTGCTGTTTCCCCCGATTTTTTTTAAGATCACAATTAACTGTTCTCCAGCTTGGCCCACAGCTATAGGGAGCAAATCTGTTGGGATATTTTTAGCTTTTAATGGTTTGCTTGAGTGGTGGGAGGGAAACAATACATTTTCTATGCCCTACATTTTCTATACACTGAATGTAGGCTATAATTAGAAAGTCCCTTAAGCTCACAGCTCCTCAGCACTTCTGAACAAGCACAGCTCCACTAAAGCCAACAGGCCAGCTTCCCCAGACTGCTCTAAGGGGTGTCACTCCACCGACGTTGACGAAGTAGCACCAATTGGTAGAAGTTGGGGACCTGGCCCGCAGCCCGCGCCGCAGGCCAGAGGCACCATCTGGTGATCTGCTCAACACGTTCAGAAATCCAGAGAGATATCATGTGTCCTTGGGATTCACCCAGTGCTTCCGAGACAAGAGATTTCCACGGCCATAAATTAGGCAGCCTAAAGACGAGCCATAGGACGTAAAAACCTATTTATTGTTTCCTCCTCCATATAACTTTACCAGGGAGTTATACGACTCCTTGCAACAGACTGGGCAATGCAGTGAAATGTAGGGGGCAAGGAAATGACTGGGGGCGAAAGAGGGTCAGGAACAAACCCTTAGTAAATTCAAGCTATTGCATAACTTACTACAAACTAGATCGTACTGCCCTGCTCACAAGGAATAGGGCTTCATGTCAAACACATTCCCACTGATGCCAGTGGAAAAGAGCATAAAAAGATAAAAGCAGAGGAAATGGCACAGATAATTCCAGCCTATTATTTTAGAAGCTGATTTGCTGGTAACAATTAGAATGAACTGCACAGAGCCCATATGAAGTCCAGCACAAAGCAATGGGTTGCTCACCACTGCCCTGCAATAGCTCCAAGTCTCTTTTAGAGAAGAAGTCACGATTTTCTCTACAGGAAACCCTGCAGACCTGGGGGGTGTTGCTGACAGCCCCAACGCAGGCACACATGCATGTATTTTGGGGGCAGAGTGTAAATGAGCTGTTAAGACAAGATGCTTTGAATTCCAAGGGACGGAACACCTCCCTGCAGGGTAGGGGCACCACAGTGCTACTCCACAGCTGCTACTGCAGCCAGTAGTTACACTGGAGTCTGCTGACCAAGACAGACTAGTGAAAATGGGATTGTCAGACAAAATACAACTCTTCTGCTTTGACACAGAAAAATGTCATTGGATTTTACAAGCATCCAGCCTCACAGCACACCCAGTTCCCAGCTCTGTTGCAGCTCCACCAGCTATTTGATCCCCACAGGAAGCTCTGCTGTGGAAGGCTGCGGCATCCCTCACAGGCCTCTCAACAGAGGCTCTTCCCTCAAGATTGCAAAGATAAAGCAAGACTGATAAAGCTTGCACTGCGGGTGAACATTTCTTCCAAGCCAAAATTTCTTCAAAGAAGTCAGGTGCCAGAGGAGGGGAATCTTGCTTCAACCATGCCTTCTATGTTTACCCCATTTTTCATCAGTTGGAGCTATTTGGACCGACACAGAGAAGAAGTGTGTGTGTGTGTGTGTGTGTGTGTGTGCAAGCGAGGGCAGCAGCCAAAGCAGCACAAGCAGATCCCTGCAGCTGGGCTCCTCCGGCACGCTGCGGACACAAGCGCGTGCGGCTGCTCCAGGCGAAGCCTCTCCAGGGCTCTGGCACTGCTTGGTGGTGACTGCACCACAGCCGCAGAACACAGGGATGCAAATTTAAGGCTGTAACCACAGGCAACTCACTGAGAAGATTGAAGATTTAAAGTAAACTGTATTTGAATAAAGGTTTGCTCGAGTGAAGAACTGCTAAGCAGCTTTGCATTTCAGCGCTCTTACATCACGGAGAACTTTGCAAAACTGTTTGTTAGGCCTATTCCAGCTCTCACCTCCCAACACTAAACTAAATCAACTTCTACCCACTGGCAGTCCCTCAGCCTTGGTCTGAAGTCTGGAAGAGCTAGAGAGACTGCAGAGACTTGCTAGGGACAAGGGAAACTCAGTCATCTCCAAGAGAAAGTCCCTATTAAAATTGGTTCAGTGCTTCACAGAGACAGTATTTGATCCACTATTACATATGAAGCATTATACAGACCTTTTTCCTATTTGTGCTACATGATCTGCAAATTAAGACATCTTCCTAAGAGTGTAATACCACTTATTAACAGACTGGTTTAATACAGGATAAAAAAAACCTAAATATTGCAACTTTCAGGACGTTCTCTACACTTAATTATTCATGTTGAAAGGAGAAAACCATCTCAGTTGGAGCATTACATTTTTAAAATAAACTCTTCTCCACTGTTAAGCTAATGTTCAATTACTGCTTTTTGTTTTTATAGTTGATTCATATTCCAGAATGTTTAACTTTCTTTTTTAATACTTTCACAGAAAACTTGGCCTTACTAATTTCAAATAAATCTACAAAAATATTTATCCACCCACCCCTTGTATGTCCTTGTATTTTTCATAAGTAGTCACGTTTGTGTCATGGGAAATAGGCTCTTTGTAAAGTTCTCAAGCAGGCAGGCTTGAGAAGAACTCCTGAAGAAGTTATTTAATTTTATGTAAGTTCCTCTGGCATCTTCTCTACCTAAAACTGCAAAATTTTGCAAATTCATATATGAGACACCACACTAGCAAACAGTTACAGCTGTTGCCTACATAATACGTATGAGGCAAAGGGCTTTAAATTTTCCAAATTCTTCAAATGCCACAGATCCTAATTCCCATCACTCTTAGCACCATTCAGCTGCATAAGTCTTGCCTACGAATCTCAAACAGAAGAAAAAAACACTTTTCTACCTAGCAACACATCTCTCATGTCTGCACCTTTCCCTTAGAATAACAGCTCATTTCAGAACATGCACCACAATCTTTACAGCTATTTTCCTAGTTTGTCTAAATTGAAAGAAAGGCACATAACATTACTCAAGCCTCAGACAGCAGAAAATGTCAGAATACGGAAAATACAGTCTGGTAAATTTGTTTACATATTGTCATCCTAATTGATCAGGCTTTGAAAATTGTTTGATCCTTTTTAAAAAAAAAGAAAAAAGAAAAAAAGAAAAGAAAAAGCTTAGCAGGGCTTTGGATGCTTAATGTATATGAAAAACATGGTAAACTGAAAAATCATTAAAATGGAAAGCTCCTGCTCAGAAATCTGACCCAAAGCCACTCAAAAGCATTTTTTTGCCACAAATAAATAGATTTGAGGATTCTAGCACAGTTGCTATTCAATAGCTACAGCTGCACAGCCTTCCTGACAGAATATATGTAAAGCAGTTTCCCTCTACGTAAATGCATTTTGTTTGCTTAAACACCTCCAAGCTCTAAGCATCTGTGCTGAGTCTGCAGGGTAATTTTCACTGATTAAGAAACCAGCTCAATGAAAGGATGAGTGTCTTTTAAAGAAAAAAATATATGATTTTAACCTAGAGTAAGCTTGCGAGATGTGTACCTCATGAAAGATGTACTGATGCCATCCTAAAATACATGCTAGCCACCCGTCACTTTGTGAAGCCAAAGAAGATTTCTGTTTCAACTCTCCAGACCCTCACACGCTTTTCAAAGCTTTAATCAAATTTAAACACTTAATCAGAGCGCTAATTACTGAAGCAGCTAAGGGCAAAAGGCCCCGTGCTACTACATGTCCCCATTTTTTGGGGGATTACAAACGACAGCATCCTACAGCAGTTCAGAACAAGCACTCCCCTCATGCGAGCGAGCAGCGC
>JAVCKT010014690.1:6325-19380 GCA_032273925.1 Rhynchotus rufescens
GCTTTCAGTTCAAGTTTTTATAACAATATCCAGTATAGGTACATATATAGCACAGACTAGACTGTTTTCCTTAGGGACTCCTCTCTTTCTCGGTCAGAAGAAAATACAGGGCAGAACCCAATGCTCCTCCTCCAGACTTCAGAAATAGCAAATAAAAAAAACCCACAGAAACAACAAAACAAGTAAACAACAACACAAAACAAAAGCCTCTTTTCATCTTGGCCCATTTTTTTTTTTTCTCCTCTCTCCATTCATGTTCAATGTATCTGAATGCTAACTCCTAAGGAACAAAAGGTCACTGCTGGCACAGCTTAGAAATTACTGCAGTAGACAGCAACTTATGGGTGCCAGGTAGTGCCCCATCCCACAGGCACCAGGGCATCCCTGCATTATCTGGCACCACCATCCCAGGAGCAGTCATCTCATGGGGGCTCAGGGCTTGGATAGAAACCACTTGCATCTGCCTGGAAGGGCTCACATGTTTCTAGATGAGTTTTGTCAGATATCCCCTCGTCCAATACATACAAAACTAAGGTTTCCCTCATCTCTTATGCAGCATCAGAAAACATGAAATGCTTCCTCAAGATTAATGTGCTAATGAAAAGAGTCAAAGATTGGGGCTCAGCAGCAGCAACATTGGTGATTTTTTTCCATTGGGAAGTGCCACTTTGTTATGAAGACACAATTTATAATTTCTAAATCATCATTTAAATTCTTACAAAATACCATTTGGATTTTTTTTAATGGAGGCATTTCAATGATGTCTGATAATGGTACACAGTAAACTTCATCTGAGATGCTCTCTCATTTGTCAAGGATTATCTAAGCTACTGGTTCCCAAAGCAGGTTGAAGCAGCACAGGCCCAAGCTAATAAGCACTGCCAGAGGAGATCACAGCAGAGGTTAAGAGGAGGTGAGAGATGTGGCAGGTCTATAGCTTCAGGGGGATACAAGGCTGCTAACAAACAGCACTAGGAAATAAGGGACAGTAGGCATTAGTAGGTGGCAAAGGGGCTGCAGCAGAGAAGCACGAGTACTGACAAAAGAAAAACAGTCTGTGAGGTCCAATTTAAGAAACTGTTAGAAGCAAAGACTTGAATGTACTTGATCCTGAAATCAGGATTCAGTGGAATGCTTCTGGCAGGAACCTGATACAGGTTCCTGTCCTACAGCTCTAATCCTTTTCTGAAATTAAAGGGTTAAAAGTGAAAGCAAATTGCTTCAGCTGGCTTCTCCATTTTAACCAGAAACAGCCTGTTTTCCAGATGTTGCTACTCGCTACCTACTACTATACGAACTTACAACAGTATACATCCATCTAGAAACATGCACAACATTTGAGCACACTTGGCTTCTAGCAGCACAAACTCATATCACTGAGATCAGTGCCTGCAACTCCGGATGGAGGGAAACCCAAACAGGCAAGACGAGGACTACGGAGCTGGAAGTACAGCACAAAACACCCAGCATGGCCTCAGGCAAATCCCTGAAGTGTTCATGCAGAGCTATTTCCAGCAATATTCCTAAATCCTAGCTTCACTGCTACTGCACATTAACCTGAACAGGGTATTGCATTATTTCTTCAGACTTTCCTGTGCTGGTCAGCGCCAGCACAGAGTGCTGTGCAGTCTCTCATTTCACAGTATAAACACACCAGCAGCTTTACCAGCTTTACCACCAGCTCCCTTGAGAATTATTTGTTTTAAGCTTGATTCAAAGATACTGTCATCTTTTATGTACTTCAAAGTCATACTTTATTTTACATAATAAATCTACCTATGGCATTATTATTGATGCTACAGTAAGTACCTAATGTACACTACACACATTTGCCATACAATTAATCAAAATGACATATTTTCTTCTTTCCTCCTCCATATGTTTTAATCCCAAAACAGATAGGCTTTGGCATGCTGAAAACAGCACAGATTATAGTAAGGAAGAATTGCTTATAGAAGTATATACCAAATAAAAAGGGGATTTAAAGATCGATAAGACTACTTGAAATCACATGGATTTTAAAAAGCATCACTACTAGCCTGCTTTGAACTTTAGTAGCTTTTCCTCATTATTCTCTTCAGTTTTCCCTCTATGTACAGAAAGGGTCTATAAAGTGACCCTCGTGGCTAGAATCTCAGATGGCCGATTCCCTGCAGCCTTACACCTCATGCAGACATTCAGTCCTGCAGGAGGTTATTGCTCCCTTTCAGTACTGTGTTGTGCCATCTTCCATACATGTGCATAAGGGATAATACAGGCCAAATACGAAACTTATGTTTTAGGACCGAACGCCTTTAAGTACTATTTTATAGACAGAACACTGGACCATGTAGGCTAGGAGGGACCCGAAACCCTGCAAAGAAGTGACTGCACCACTTTTCTGGGCAGCCTGTTCCATTGCTTCGCTGTGAAAAAGCTCTTCATCCAGGTATCTTGTTGCAGCTTCTGCTTGTTGTCCCTTGTCCCCCTGCCATGCACCCCTCTGAAGAGCCTGGCTCCATCTTGTCACCTTCTTTGTAGATACTGCGGCTGCTGTTAGTTTGTCCTAAGGCCTTCTTTACTCAGCAAATTCTTGAATCCTATTTCTTCTTAGAGAACTAGGTTATATGCTTTGCCATGATAAACCTCACTCTTGAAATGAGATATTTTACTACACAGTTGGCTTGCAACCTTCAGTCTACAATCAGCAATACTAAAGATCCCTTTTTACTCCTCTAGTCAAACATAATAAAACACTATACTTCAACTTAACGTTGTCTGTTTTATCTTACATATCATAATCATCTTTATAAAAACAATCAAAAATTAAAAAAAGGTGACATGCTTGCACTCTCTGTCTATAGCCACAAATAAAAAACTGCGATGTGGAGGTATGACAATGAGAAAAATGCATGAAGACCTTGCAAATGAAGTATTCAAATGCCTGTTTTTCTTCAGGAACTTATATCTGTTATTTTTTAATCTTACCTGACAGGATTTACCACAGTATCTAGCAACCTTGCACTGAGAGCATCTGTGCAGGTGTTCATTCCTGTTAAAAAAAAAAGTATAAAGTTTCACATTCATCCTTCTTGTATAACAAATATTAAACAGGCAAATATCTGAAAAAGTAATCTGAAACTTACTGTCAAGTAGAAAAAACATACTACATACAAGGGTACATTCTCAGTTCTCACATGACTAGAGTAACACAGCAGCCTCTTTGCATCAACAGTAAAGGCATCCAACACACTTTTTTTGACCATACAGCTATAACGCTGAGGAATTTGTTTTTATAGATAATAATAGAATTAGAGCTGTGTGATACAGCTAGCTAATACTTTTATTATGTGTCTTAAGCAAGTATCATTATCTGACTTAAGCAAGACCTCACGGTGTACTTGCAAATTGTGACTTCAAAATATAACTTCATAACAGAGCCTGAAGTTGACATCTCAGCAGAAATTTCCATCTTAGAAAAATACCTCTGATCTTGCTGAAATACAGCACCCCACTGCGTGCACAGGCAACCAAATGTGGCTTGGTCACCTCGAAGAAATTCCATCGCATCCTGGCTACACGATACTCTCAAGCACCCCTTCTTTAGTCCTTTGCAAAGGATGGGAGGGAAGGGACATGTGTCAGATGCATACACACCAATAAACACATGGTTATTCTATCTTATTTTTATCAGCCTAAAAAAAGGTCATTACAGATATTAACTCAGCTTCTGACATACTCCTGAAATAACCGAAAGTGTACCATAGCCCATTTCAAACTGAAAGGGCAAGCTCAAATTTTCAGTTTGAAGACTTCCTTCCCCAAGATTCCTGTGGCTTCCCATTGGTACTACACACACCCTTCTCACTCTCAGCCTCAATGGAAATCGATGCAACTAAAACAGTGCAATACTCTGTCTGTGCTGATACAGAAATTTCTTCATTCTTCAGTGGTTTAAAGATTGCCATACATGTTCCGACTCCAATAAAACAAAGCTGCTTTATCACCGAACAACCCTTTCTAAATATCTCGGTTATCCCCAGTTTTAATTTCTACGTGCAACTTGGAAACTCACACTTATTTTCAATAATTTAAAGAAATTTAAAGGAATATTCATAATTACTAACTAACCAGCTTATGCTATTGGAGTGCATATTTCTCATTTTAGGTCAGGACCTTCAGCTTCTTGTCTGAACTGCCCACCAATTTGCTTATCAGTAGCCCACTGTACTGCAGAATGACGGATCAAAACATTTTGAAGACGCTTTGTTCTATGTAATAAGCATCACAATTTACAACTTCAGTCACATACCTGTTAAAGCAACAAAAAGCCACAGAACTGACAATAGCAAATTCACAGATTCCATAGCGTACAACGACGACAACAACCATCACTCAAAACTTGATTTATTTGCCAAACTGACATTACAAGCCAGCTTATTTGAATAAGGTGACTCCCTGCTGGCCCTGCATAATGCGGGAGCTGCACATCCACCTTTGGGAGCTTCTCTGAATGAAGAGCAGATGGAGGATACCTGCTCCACGGCTGAACGGCAAAGCTACTGATGAAGCCATTGCTCTCTCTCTTGATCTCCTCCCTCCCAACCCTCCTGCTTTTACATTTCAGCACCCATCATTCTTGCAATAGAGCAGTTTAAATGCAAAAACAGGATGAGCCCAAGCACTTAACCAGAATATAAAGAACTCAGAATTCATGCATTCCTATATAGCGGACCCATGTATTTTGGAACATTCTTACATGTGAGAATTCCCCTAGCTCATTCCCATCCTTCCCAACATTTCATTAACACTAATTCACTAAAACTCCAAGCATTTCCATGATATTTCCACAAATTTTTCATTAACTGCAAATATCCTTTGGAAAAACATAACCGAGGGTAGACAGAGAACCCCAACGGCAGCTCATCTAACATGATTAGCTTCAGGGCTGATAAAAAACAGAATTTGAATAAACACATTCAGTAATATCTCAGTCTCCAAAAAGGTTTCTGCTGCAAAAATAGATTAAATTAAGATACAGCAACTTATAAATTGTTAGTTACACGATACAGCTTCAATGACATTTTCCATCTCTGAAGTCCTTTTCACATGCAAGCACAAGTAAGGATTTTGGTGCACTTTTAAAAAAATCCACAGTAATAAAGTAAGAGGGAGTTGCCTGTTGCCCTCCAATGTGGTGTTGCTGTTGCGTACAGAACCTACTCTGAGGAATTTGGATATTAGTACTTATTTTCATTATTATTGGCTACAAGCTGCACTGACATGGTGGGCACCTAAAGTACATACAGCTGGGGAGTCCAGGATAGGAAACCCCAAAAAGATGGATGTGGAAAGAGATAAAATCCTTCAGAAAGAAGTAACAGATAAGCATGTATAAAGTGATGCACATGTGAGCAAAAGTACTTTTGGGGAAGGCTTCCGCCATTTTTCTCCCTCTCTGGAACACCTTTTTGGTAGCAGCAGAGCCTTTTAGGAAGGCGTTGAAGAAGAGCAGAGCACAGGCAGGTCCTTCCCGCAGAGCCTGCTCGCGCGCCAGCTCCCATGCAGCCTATAGGGCAGGAGGGCCATCTCGTGCCGGTTCCCTGCTGGATGCCTCGTTGATGCTGCTGCTTCCCCAATCGGTAACAACCCAGTCCCACAGCACCTGTAAGAGTCACTTGTTCTCAGACATGCGTTACATCCAGCCCATGTCCCAGAGAAATCCCTAGACTTGTGAGATTCAGTCAAACACGGGACGTGCACGAAGCCTATCCAGCATTTTGAAACGCGGATGTTGGAGACCTGCCACGAAGGGAGAACGATCAATACCCCAAAGAGCAATCATATGACTTGGAGCTTTACTGATGTATTTCTCATAACAGAGACCCTGGGAACATGGTGCTTTTAACGCAGCACTTGCGAGCAGATAAACCCAAGCTTCGCCATCTCACCCTCTCCCTCCAGGAGAGGGGTGTCTAGCACTGCCGGCATCCCAAGCGGCACCACGGGCTGCCCAAACGGCACCACGGCTCCCTGTGCACATGGGCACCCGCCGCCCAACAGGAGGTCAGACCTCCAGCACCGTCAGCTCCGACCACACGAGCCCTGGGCCTGCAGCCCCGGGCACAGGGGCCTCATCCCACTGTCAGTGCCAAGTCCACTCAGCCCTTTACACGCGGTGCTGTGAGCTGGTAAAAAACAGCATATGTGGAAAATACAGATTAAAACTCAGTAGGCCTGTACAGCGGCTTCCATCTGAAACAGGCTTCAAAGGGAAGCCACTTATCTGCAGCCTTTGAAAGAAAGCCATCAAGCTTATCTGCTGCCAGGTGGGTATTTACACCGCCACTTAGCTCCAACTTAATCCTTGGAGTTTAAGAGGCAAGAGTACAAAGTTAAGAAACCTTGAAGTTGGACAAAAATCTCCCATATTCTTCATCTGCACTACACTGTTTAAAAAAGTTACAAGAATTAATCCTTCTTCCTGCAGCAGCAGCACTCAGGAGAAGTAGCTTTTGAAGAGCTGCAGGAACACCAAAAATAGGGAGTTAAAAAGTAATAACTACAGTTAACTATCAGGGATCTGAGTCACTTTTTTCAAGTGAGACCTAAGATAAAGATTATTTTTTTAATATAAAAAACCTTTTCAATTCCCAAATATAACACTATCCCCTTTATATTCATGCAACAATGGTGGTATTGCATCATCCAGATAAGGTAGGAGAACATGAATCACCAAAACAGCTTGTCCCATGGGGAAAGTTCAGTTAAGGCATTTGTTCCCCCAAACACAGCACCTACCAAACACAGACAAAAATATGAAATAACATGCTGAATAAACTATAACCCAGATTTTTGCTTCTGAAGTCTCCTGTGCCACTCGATTTAGCCCATTGGAATTCTGGAATTGCTATTACATCTCCTTCATATGTAATACTCTAAAACCTTTTTAGATACATCATATAAGAATGAATGCAATTCAAATAAATTAGGTAAGAAAGCAGGAATCCTCCTCCTTAGTGGACTTCAACTCTGTTTATATTTTATAATCATCCTTGCTATACAGTCTGGCATTATAATTGCTTTATAAATACATACACGAATAGGTAATGAACATGCTGAGTCACAATATTTTAGCTGACAGGAAGGGCAGTATTTTTTAATCTTATTTTGTGTGTTGGGTATTACCTCCTGTATTTCTCTTTCTGCATCTTTGTTCCTATGAAGAATACCTGTTCTGAAAATTCTGAAAAATACTTTCCTAATTAAAACTTTGTTGTCTCTCCCATCCCTTCTCCATTTCAGTATCATCTTCTCTTATACAACTTATATTGATTTTTTTTTCTTTTGGGGGTCAAAAGATAGGGCTCAAGGTAAGTTAGAAAAGCAGCAAGAAGACAACCATATTGCAGATTTTCATTTATTGTTATGCAGCAACTAGTCTTTGTGTTGATGCAGTGACAGCAGAATTACTAAGTTCTGATAAGAATTTTTTCTTTTTCAAGAACTTATTTACATTATTATGAAAGAGATATAATCTTTACAAATACTCCTACATTCACAGAATAATGCAAAACTCTCTCTGCTGAAATTGAACAGTTATCTAGAGTCACAAACAGAAGATTCTCCTTCAGCTAAACTGAAAAAAAATTACTTTTCTGAAAATGCAGCTTTTGGAAGTGCCATATGTATTCAGATAAAACCAAGAATAGAAAACACATGACTCTGCACTGAACTGGTAATTGATAAAAGTTTTAGATGCAGGGCTTTCCAATGACATCAGAAAAGGAATAAGAAAAATACTTAACAATATGGTCTAACAGGCAAGAAATTTGTTCTTAACTTTTCATCAGATTTAGACTTATTCATTCAGTACTAACTTCTGGCCCTAACCTGCAGGGAAACAGGAAGAAAACAAGCGATGTCTCCAAAAGCCATTTCAGTAGCAGGAGGCCACATTCTAGCCTCTTACCTGAAAAATGCAGTCCAAGAGAAGCACTCAGTAGCTTAATAAATTTTATGTGAGAAGACAGATTGCCTTTAGAATAAAGCATCACCAACCTTTAAATAGATATCTAGATAGATAGCTAAACACAGGCACACTTTATCTCCATGTAGGGTGAATAAAACAAATGCTTCCACACCAGAAATCAATAACTGTGAAAATGCTCTAATTACCCTCCCAGCAAAACCCACTGCTCTCCTCCACAGAGGCTGAGGCAGAAACACAGCAAAACTGGTCTCTGAGACCACAAGGTAACTGCTTTTAAATTGACACCTCAACCTTCTTGCCCCTCAAGGCCACTTTGTCACCATCTCACTCAAATCAAGGCTGTCCTTTCCTTTAGAGGGCCTCACCAACAGGCAGTCAGCACTCTGAAGCCTAAATGGATTGATTTCAGTCACAGGGTATTCACTACACCTTGAGGTTTTAACCAAACAGTTAAAAAAATCAAGATTAAGATTGCATTCTACATATCAATTAGCCATATCTATACCTTAAAAACACATACAAAAAGTACATACAATACTTATAAGACTTCTTTTTGAGCGGGTCCATATCCAACAAAACAAAACATAACAAAATGCTGCATCGCTCTCCCTTTTTTCTTTAAAAGACAAACTCATTTGCTCATTTATCTCCTCTATCTCCATGTCAAGTATTTTATTTCTCTGACCTATGCATCAGTATTCCACAAGAAGAAAGCTGTTGCTCTAAAATATTATACTACAGTAAATATTTACTTCCTGCTTAATATTTATCTTCTGTATCACACAGATCTCTGATTTTCACTGACATATAAAGCCCTCCTATCCTCTGAGGGGAATATCTGCATCAATCTTTATTTGTTGCTCCTCTTCTATATTTCCTTCTTGCCCCTATTTATATTTTAGGGCAAATATTTTTAGAGGCCCCAGCAGTGTTTTTTTAGATACTTTATTCTTATTTAACTGTTCATAAATGGAAATGGCAAAACACAAAAAGGCTTTCTTTTTTCTTCCTGGCACGCATTTGGAAAGCAATTGGAAAGCAATGAACAAAAGACAGGTTAATCCCAGCAAAGATCCTGGACACAGCAATACAGCTGGGCTCAAAACAAATCACAGTGCATTGTATCTTGTGGATGAGGGATTTCGTAGGGATGTACCCACATCAAATTAAGTCCTCATTTTCACTTGCTTAGCTCTATGTTCATATCACATCCAACCTCCCCTCCTTCAAGATGCTTAACCCAGCTTAGTAGAGTAGCATGGTCAGTTCTGCAGTTCCACACACAGCTGTGTAGAGTGATGGGTGACCCCTCCACCTCTCCTGCCCATCCCCACCAAGGACCACTCAGGTTCTGACAACCTCCCTGTCTGCCTCGAGCCGCACACAATTGCCCAGCGCCCTGCTCCTCACTAACGGGCTCATTTAGCAACTCACTGCACCACTAAAAGCACTAGACTGGGCTTGCGCAGCTACAAATGCTCAACATTTCTGCATCACAGTGTTTTTGGTATATCTCCATAAAAGCCGATCACCTCTAAAATAATGGAATCTCCTGGCTTCTAAAGAGGTGCATGTGAGGCACACATTTTCAGAGCCAAACTGACTGTGTTGTCGGTCATTGTCAATCATCCAAGCCTCTCTTTTTGCTTTAGGTGAAACTGTTTTCATTCTTCTTTTTCCCCTGTTAGCTTCCAAACAGGAAAGGCGGCTGGTGAAAGGAATTCCCAGAAATATTTAATTTCATGGACTTCCACGCAAGCCTCCATAGCCCTTCCCAGACCTGGGAGAGGAGGAAGGAACAGAGATGTTCAGGCTTCCTTCTCCTGCCTTCCTCCTCCATTACCCCTCAGCACTAAGCATTGGATACTTCCAGACAGAAATGCCCTAAGTGTGCCAAATCCTATCCTAGGTTTCTCTTTTACACATTTACTTAAGTTACTATTACATTATCTTTTGTGATAACTATGATTCAAGCAGAAGCCCACATCTATAATTAAAGCACAGTCACTATTAGGGTTAGCCAATAATAGTAATTAAAAAGGAATTACAAAAGCAGCAGTGGACCCTCAGTTAATGTATTCGTCTTCCTTGATAATATTTAGCAAAGCGCCCCATCAACATTCATAAGAATAAGATTTTTATTGACACTGAACAGATACTGAAATATCTGTTTTTCATATTCTCTTTAATAAGAAATGAGCCATTAAAAGACATCTACATAAATGTGGAGCAATGCAAATATTCAGCATGAGAGGAAACAGCATATAGACTTTTTCCCCTATGTAGGTGTTAAGTCATCCATACAGTTTTTCTAGGTCTGCTTGCTCTCTACAAACAACATTCAAATAACAGACCTGCATAAGCAAAAAGCCAGCATGAACAGCTTGACGTAAAAGATCAGTTCCTGTGCTCAAACTAATCGGACAGTAAAGCAGCTACCTGAAAGAGTTTCAGTTCAGAAACATAATACCATAATTAAGGACCAATACCATAATTAAGGACCAATACATTGGGTCCTTAATTGGGATCAATGTATTTTATGAATAATCATTTCATCACAGCTGGCATATTCAGCCTGGCCATCTCATTTTATTCATTAGATTTACTTATCTATTTATTTATCTATCCCTTTCCCCCATACGACAAAGACATCAAAGACTTCTCTCCCCAAATTTAAGCACGGATGGGATTTAGGAGAAGGTCAAACTTTGAACAATTTCATTGTTTCTACCAATTTATTCAGAATGTGCAACACCACAATTTGTGTAACATATCATGCAAGTGCTAGGACAGCAATGTTGTCTAAAAAAATACTACAGAAAACATGGCATGTATAGTTTCAAAACATTTACTGTTGACATGTTTCATACTCAGGGCTCTCTAAATCTAGCCCGAGTCAAACACTACAGAGCTGGTCAGGACACTGTGGCTCCTGATCTAAGCAAGACTTTGCATGACTGGATTCTTCAGGCTCCAAAATAAACAGCCAAGGAAAGCCATAAACCATCTCTGCATTACTTAATTTTTACTCTGTACTCTGCTGACATCCTATGGCTAAAAATGTAATAGATGCTGCTTCTTCAGCTTCACAAAAATTTTGCATCCCAGGTTCCGTTTTCAAGTCCCATTTAATAGGGAATCAAAACAAACAAAATCCCACATACAAAAAAAAGTCAAAACAGGTATCTGCATAACTATAGCAATGCCTACATTTTTTGGTAAAAAGTAGTTGTAATTTAACAGCTGAGAGCAGAAAGGATAAGATGCCTTCCTGCACTTCCCACTCATTTTACATATCAATTGCTTAAGCAAGCAAAAGTTATACATCATTTGTGGTTTCCAAATTTGACAATTTCCAATGGAAAGGTCTTCAAAAATAAATAGAGTTCTAACATAATGCTTCCTAAGTCACCAATACCCTAAAAACAGGCTGCCCTCCTTACAAATTAGTTTGACCAGGAAGGCATTTAATCTTGGAAGTAACTGTGAAAATTTCAGTAGCGGTGCTGATATGCCCAAAGATTCAGGTGCCTTAGCAAACGGCAACCCTCTTACACAGGCATCTACATCATTCATACTGCTTTGCTGTCACCTCTAATAACCACCCACCAACTGAGACTAAGAATACTTCACTTGCCTCCACAAAACCCTTCCTGTTAGACACTGA
The DNA here is from genome assembly GCA_032273925.1 of Rhynchotus rufescens. Taxonomy (NCBI): domain Eukaryota; kingdom Metazoa; phylum Chordata; class Aves; order Tinamiformes; family Tinamidae; genus Rhynchotus; species Rhynchotus rufescens. Next base: position 17,965 of record JAVCKT010014690.1, read on the forward strand.
GCAAAGCTCAAAACAAAAAGGTTTAATTACATTTTACTAGATACTTTTAAATAGTTTTAGTATTCAAGTGGTTTATGAACTAATTTCATTCAATCTTAAAATCTTAATACAAAGATGAGAGGTATTTTTAATTGAAATTATCTCCATTTTTTGCTCAGTTTATCATGCAATGATTATGGTGATTAACAAGGGAACACATTTAAACTATTAAACCTATTAAAGCTGTAAATCAATTTTCTAAAGGTACTACTGGAAATGTCAATATACATGCTTCCTCACACATAGCAACTGGTCCTTACTTTTTCATACAACATTAAATGGTGCACGTTTAAAGTCAACAAAAAAGCCAAAGCCACGATATCTGTCAAAGTGAGAGATTCTCATCTACTTTCTTGCTTAGTTGGTCCAATCACAGCACATGAGTGCAGGCATTTCCATTTCAAAATTGCTACTGGTATGGAAGAGGCTTCAAAGCAGCACAGGCTCTGCGAGAATATTGGAAATAATATAAAAAATGACAAATTGATATGGACTGCCTGTGTTTTTAAATGGATTTTGCACAATTATCTGGTTAAAATTGTTTTTTTTATGTCTCAGAAAATACTGTATTTACATCACTCTAAGTCTCCTGTTAAATCTCATTTTCTCCACAGACAAGAAATGTGGCCCTTTAATCATCCTCCTGTAGCTTCTGCAATGGGTCATGAGCAAAATCAGATTACTTGTTTCAGATCAACAGGCATGGAATGAGACTTTGTAGAGCACAGCGCAGGAGAATAAGAACTATGTTATTCCCTATTAGCAAAAAGGCAGAGTGAAGGTTTACTGTGACGGACAAATGCTGGGAGGGAGCTGGAGTTTCGGCTACCATATGTCTGTTTTGATGACAAATACCTGTAGAAGTTAAAAAAAAATGTTAAAATCAGCAGCAAAGTTACGCTGCGCAGAATAAGAGAACTGTCAGCAGTTCATGATCGAAGGACATGAGCCTCTCGCAATTCCTAAAGTCAGTCATGCCCAAAGCCAATGAACTGAAAAAAAGTGTGTGGGAAGGCACCATCCACCACAATCGTACCAATTCGTAACAGCGTGTGCGTATGTAGGTGTTATAATTATATATGATCTCCTTTTTTTGCCCCCATCCTGAATTGCTTACTTAATAGTTGCTTCATATCACCATTGCATCTGTTGCCCTAAGTACAGGTCTCTTTATAACTTACCCACTATTAAAAATATTGCTTCCCCCAAGGCAGCATTTTGTTGAAAAGCTGAAACCAAAACAGCCCCAGCAGCTCTAGCACCTGCCCCCAGCAGCTCTAGCACCTGCCCCCTCAGAGACCTCTCCTCATATCCCAAACATTTCCACTCAGACGTTTCAGCCCGCCAACATCTGACAGTAGCACGTGTGCCACGGCC
>JAVCKT010014691.1:0-31409 GCA_032273925.1 Rhynchotus rufescens
GAACCACTCATCAATTTTCACTAGCCAGCAGCTGTCTCAGATCTGAATACCCTAAACCCATTTTTTATACGTGATGCTGTCTCCTACATATGTTGAGATCTTCTCAGTTTTGAAAGTTTTGAAAGTTTTGAAGCTAAAACTTTTCCTTCATCAAAGGCCAACTAACATAGCTGCATGTAAAAACTGCTGCCGTTTCAGTAACGACATCATGACTTGATCCTCCCATTACAGTCTACAAAAATAAATAATCTGTGATAGTGCATTTACTGTCCATAAGTTCCTTTTCTTTGTGTAAATGCTTTCCCTTAGCCACTTTGAGGGCAGTTTTGGTCCATCCTTAATACTGCACAGAGCCTGATAACTAATGCTGAATGAAGAATGTGGATATCTACTGTCTGAAGTAAAAGAAAGAATGTGATGGGAGGCATCTTTCTTGGCATGGGGAAAGACTTAATTTGGCTTACTGCATTTTGAATAAAAAGTTTAACAGGCTTGGGGTGTATGTATGTGTATAGATTCACTAGATACTGTAATTAAACATAATATTAGTTGGCTGCTGACTTTGAAGAGGCTTAGATAATGTGATGATGATTTTTCAGTTCTCACATAGATGAGATTTACTATGCATATGTTATAAACCTCTGATTTATAAACCCCATTGACTTCATTAGTCCCAAGGGGCTTCATTCTTGTTAGCCCTGGAAATGCCTGTTAAATTTTAAAATATTTATTATTTTATTTTAAATTATGATCTCATTAGAATGAAAACATGGCTCCAGATCCTTACCTTGTGTAAATCAGCTAAGCCTTGCCTAGTGACGTACCCCAGCTGAAGATCCAGGCTGTAAATTGAAAGCCTGTCCTTTCCAGTCCCTCTTTTGATCCCAAAAGCTGATCCTGGTGTTAGAATCATCCCCATACTAACATAAAGGAACATTTCAGTGACTTGTTTTATGTGGTTGCTCCTGGTTAATGCAGTAGTTTCTCAATGCGTGTAAGACTTAGGCAGACACATGTATGGGACGTGATGCAATAAATTGCCTCAAAGAAGGAGTGAGAGGTAGGGTGCTTTAAAATCTTATGAGGAAGTGCTGAAAATGCAGATATGGTTGCAAAAAAACCCCTGTCAATACCAAGGAGATTAGGTTTCAGTCTGTACAAGCTTTTTTGAATGGTAAAACGAGCTTCTTTTTCGTAGTTCTCCAAAGTACCACAGTTAATCTGAAGAGTATCTCATAAAAGTTGCCCAAGGTAAAACAGAAAAATGGCTCCACTAAATTTGTCAAATTCCACTTAATGAGTATCTGTCTGCTTTTTTAATGCTCCATTATTCAAATTCAAAACCATCTTGAGATTATTGTAGGATTGCAGCAGCCAGCACAACTTGCTGCGGGTGTGTTTGCTCTTTACAACAGATTTCTTTTTCATTCTCTATTTTGAGGTATTGAAAAACCCTAGTACCTAATCTTTTACACTAAATCCCAAACAGTTTTATTTATAGTTGCCAGAAGTAAGTTCCTAATGTCATCTTAATTAGAAACATGTGGGGAAATAGAGGCAACTTTTAAGCTGACACTATTTTTGAGTTAAAATCTGGCATCCTCTTTCTACTGACAAGCCTGACAACTGCAGCAGCAATCACCTCATCAAATCTCTCCGTTGTGTCTCTCCTGGTTTTTGGCATCCTTCCTGTCTAAATTTTTATCAGATGAGTGCTTTTTTCTTGGCAAGTATTTTAAATACCTTCTTGTTGCTTTATCTCTGCACCGTCGCCCTTTGCCCTTAATGTCATTTTTCACATGTACGGCTGTGGCAGAATTTGAAACAAATTAGTTAAGAATGTAGATTCAAAGACTGGTTTTTCCTCTTGGCTCACTGCTCCCTTCTATCTCTACTTTATAAACACCAACATATTACACATACCAGAGGAACACTCAGTTTTTAAGAAGTCCTCAAAGCAGCATCTACCTTCACTCTGTGATGGTGTCTTTTCCTTGTCCTGCTTCTTCACACCATTGAAAGATTTTCAGTTGGTGAAAAGTGGATGTTTAATCCTCATTTTTTGAAATATGCAATATTTTATGTCAGGGTAAGAATCTTTATGCATGGATACTTAAGACCGCAGCCAAACTAGATGTCCTTTCCACAGCTTTTTTTCAAAGTGGTCTGGACTAGGCTTTCTTACGAGAAGTCTGGTATTTCCTTTTCCAGCTGCTCTTGATTCCATGGTTGATTCTGAATGCTAAAGTGTAGAGGGAAACCAGGAAAAATACTTTTTAGGAAAGTTATCCAAATTAGTTTGTTTCTTTAAATAAATACATAAATATTGGATGACATCTGCAAGTTGAATTCTTATGAATAATGGTAATTTTAGTGTGTGTCTAAAGAAACTGCTTGTTTATCTTATAAGGCTTCAGTTAACTGTCTTTGCTAAAGATTAGAAAAGTGTTGAATCTCAGCTGGCATCTTTAAAGCAGTAGAATAGTAGAGATCTGTCTTCCCCTTTTTGCACTGTTAAAAAATGAAAAATAAGTTTCATGGAAGCAGAATGGTATCTGGCCTCTCATTTCTCAGTTGAGATATATATTTTGTCAGCCTCTTAAAATTTATGGTTCAGCACTCTGCCTAAGTTAAAACTCGTTCTTGTAAAGAAGACAAAAAAAAAAAAAAAAAAGGTTAGAAAAGATGAAGGCAGTTTTTGAGCCTTAAACTAATCCAAAGGTCCCAAAGTAGCATTATATAAGCAGCCCTAGTCCCTGATAACCTGATTTAAGGATATTACAAAGTTAAACTATCAGCTATAAAGATGTTGACTATGAGGAGATTGACAAGTTCTGTGGGCTTGTGTGGTCTAAGCCAGGGATTCGGACGTGCAGACTGTAGTGCAGATAAAACATTGTCTGTGGGAAAACTGATGCAAGGACAAAATAGGCGCTTGATGCCCACGCAAACCAAGACAGCACTCTTCAGGCATGAAAAGTTCTCTTTTCTATGTATCACTAGTGAAATGTCAGAAAGCTTTTTCAAACCTTTTTTTTATTGTTTAACTTCTCAGTAACAGAAGGACACCACTAAGCTCACTGTTCAAGTCTTCATCAAGTCTTAGTTGCTACCCCACCAGTTCTTTGAGTGGTGGTTGCTTTAATACAGCAAGTCAAATGTGACAGCCTTGAAAATGACTCTGAACCCTGAAGAGATGCAATGTGAGCTGTGACAGCTCTAGCTCCTGGGGCTGAGCCAAGGACAGCCTCCATGGTTGAGGTTCCATGTCCAGTGATACCACATAAAAAGAGCAGGCATTGCCAGGTACAACATTGCAAGTCTTCTTTTAATTATTTTTGCATTACTTATGAGGCTGTTTATTGGTTCAATTTAGTGATGAATGGTACTGGGTCCAATTCTGATCTGCTTGTATTTTCTTAACCTGCATCTTCTTATGGACAGTTGTTTGGGAAAAAAAATAACTCTACTGTTTCAAAGCATGCATTGAGATTACAATTTTGATTCCAAAGAGAAAATTTATTTTATCAAATTCTATTTTGTAAAAAGCATTCAGATGGGAAATAAAAAGATTTTCGAATTATTCAGTTACTTTGCAGCAGGACTTTAAAAATCTATCAAACATAAGTCCTGCTGTTCTAGATCTGCTTTTAGAAGACACAGGTCTTTGTGATCTGTGAATCTGTATGATAGCACTGACGTTTTGTAGTTGCTCTTGAAGTGTGCAAAATGTTCCTAAGAATTTCTAGTTTATGCAGTGCAAGTTGTGAGCAGAGCAGGGAGATTCTAACTGTGCGCTAAGATGTCTTCCCTTCTAGCAGAGCGATTTATTCTTTATGTGCATTAGGACTGTGACCTGTCATACTTGAAGGTTAAGATTTTCAAAATGAAATGAACTTTGTACAATGTGCTTTAAAAAAAAATAATAATTTAGCATTTCTTACTGAGAACAAAGCTGCTGAATGCTCAGCAAGTGAAACGCCTCTCCAAGGCACTGCAAATAGGTAATAAACTACAAATAGTTTTGAATTTGAGTAATGGAGCTTTAAGAAGAGATATCAATTAAAGTGAATTTGATAATTTTTTTGGAGCCAATTTTCTGATTTCTTTAGTCACTGAAGAACAGCGCAAGCTGCTGGACACCACGTGTCTTGAGAAGCTGGCTGCTGCCTTTCGCTGCCTAGCGGGAGTTAGACTCCTCTGAATATCCAGACACAGTGGTTGTGCTGAGCTCTTTGGAAACCTCCCGTTGTAAATCCCAATTTAGGCAGCTAATGAAGTGGGCTCCTTTCCAGTGCTCAGCACCAGCCCCATGGAAGCAGCTAAACACACAATGTTTGCAAACATATATCTAAATTCGCGGGGTAGATATTTTAAAATGGTCAAGAGTTGGGCTCTAAGGGCAAGATCAATGTGGTTCAAGCTTTTAAGAGCAAGAGAACAACTTACAAAATGATGGTGAAGTGCATAAGTGGCTGGAAGTCTCCAGCAGCGCTTGTTTTCATTAGGTAAGTTAGTTGAGCATTTGCTGCTCTGCTGCCCGCTGCCGCCCTGGCCGTGCTGGGGCTGTGATGGTTGAGCATGGCTGAGCATTACAGAGCTCACGTTCAGCCTTCAGATATTTGTTTTTCTTTGCAGTCATGGTGTAGGGGCCTTAGGTGCTTGCTGTCAGGTGAAGAAGCTTCAGTTCTCTGTGTGGTCAGTTCAGTGTCTGTGGGCTTAGCTCTCTGTGGTGCTCTGTGACTTAGGGACTCTTGCATATTGAATTGGAAGGTTTTTTAAAGTCATTTGAAAATCTCATTATATCAGCATTCTTAAGATTTTCCTTGTTACTCATGGTGTACTATGCAGTTGCTCTAGTAAATAACACTGAAAAGGACTAAACAACCACTGAAACTCATACAATTCTGCTTCGTAGCGTAGATGTTTCCCTTTTTTCATATTACTGCACCCTCAAAAGCTAAGTTGGTCACCATTTTGCATTGCGATGCCATGACATTATTTAACAGGGGTTTTTTTGGATGCTTTGTACATTAGGATATAGGACAGCCAAGGCATTAAGTGACCTTTCCCATGGAAATGAAGAGGAATGGCAGCTCCCCAGTCTGCTACCAAATGTTATTCCTAGTTATTTTCCAGAACATGTGCTGCAAGCCATGGCATAAATGGACTACCTGCTTTAGAAATTTCCAACTTTCTGTCATTTTAAGGCTCAGATCTGATGTTACTTAAAGCAATAAACAACTATACAGAGAAGACAAAGTTACAATTTTATGTGTTAAGAGAATCTTAGGAATTGAGAGGCTGAATTATTAAAAGATTTTGTAGAATAGCAAACCAAATCTCTTAAAGCCTTTGTTCAGAAGGCATTCTTAATACAAGGAAATAAGACCAAATACACTTCTTATGTGCTCTAATGTAATGCTGATTTGTAGAATCAGTGAGAAAAAAAAAATACAGCAATAATTTTGTTGGAAGAAGCTTAAGCACATCTTTGTGAAAAGCCAGCCTTGTACAAACAGCTTCCTCGCTGGTATTGTTCCCTTCCTGCATCGTAGCATGTGCAACATCCAGGTCACTGCCAGTGCAAACCAGACAAGCTTAAGCTGCGATGAGTGATACTGAAGGGGGGCAGGGTGAGGGGGGCCATGTGTGCAGATCTGGACTGTCTCAAACTCAGACCCCAAGCAGAGATCCAGTGCTGGCAAACGCAGCACGAGCCTGCAGGGAAACTCTGCAACTGGAGTCTGCAGGGAATGGGAAAGAGTAGTTCCAGATAGGCCACCTTGACAAAGGTATTAGGTGTAGCAGGACATGCTGGTGTGCTGAACACATTGACAGTTATGAGCTTTTTAAGCAAATGTTTCTCATTTCTTTTTCTCTTTGTTAGTTAAGTTGGATTGGGTGGCTGGTGCTGAAACAATTTAATCCTTGTCTACAAAACAATTTATTGCAAGTTATTGCATCCTATTGCAATTGATTGCTTTATTGTTGTTGGCGTGTTCTGCACTTTTTCTCTTAGAAATTTCATTTTGCAAATGTAGTAATAATATTTCACATGTGTAGAGTGCCTTTCATCACAAAATACTTCACAAACTAGATAGAGGCTTTGCAGTCAGCTGTTGGAAAGAGAGTTATGCTGGCATCAAGATGCATAATCATCTTTGCCCATGTAGCCCAGCTAGGCTGAAGCGTTACCATGCTGTCTTCTTTCTTGTAACCTATATTGTCACCTGAGTAATAAGGAGCCAACTTCCATTCTTGGCTCAGATGCGTTTACTGCTCCAGCTCAGAAACTGAAGTACTTGCTGGGTAGGAAAACAATTTCAATTAAACTGGCTGCCAGCCTGTTTGGCTGGCTGGCCACAAAATGAAGAAAAAAGTAGAAGAGAGGAACTTGAGACTTGAACACTGCAATGGATTTTTTAATCTTGTTGTTTTATTTTTGTGAATTTTGAGGGGGGGGAGTGGGAGGGGACAGGGGTGTGTGTGAAAGGGGAGGGTATAGTTTTAAGAAGTGTTACTGATGCAGATCTCGTGTTTGTTAGTTTGAAAAATTTCATTTCTCTTATATTTATTTTATTGTGTGCTATAGCCTAAAGCTAAGACATTGTATTAATAAACTCAACCAGCTAGAGGTAGGGGCACAAGATTCTGTGCTCTGTGGTGAGCTGACCTTAAATCTGAGTATCTGAAAATCTGTCTCATTCACAAAAAGAACTGAATGAATTTACACATTTATCCACACAACCTTTCAAAGTTAAATCAACTTCAACTATGAATGAAACAACTTTGAGTATTCTACCTTTCTAACTCACTTCAATTCAGCGAGTTTTCTGCTGTTTTCATATAACTTCTATATAAAGTGAAAGCATTATCTAATGGTTCAGACAGGTCTTAAGTTCAGTTGATCTGTGTTATTTCCTTTTTATTGTGTTCTTGCATTTTTTCTCCATCTGTACAAAGGAGATGACAGCACTTTGCTGCTTCATGGTAGTGCAAGGATAGAAGCATTGACTGTGAGATGGTCAAAATCAGTGAGCCAAGTACGTAACTAGGCCAACATATATATTAGAGGGATGCTTTCAAATTGGGAGTTGGGGTATTTTGGTGTTGGAGAAGTCTGGAGGGGCAGAGAAGCTGTCTATCTTGCTCAAAGTATTTAGTAGGGAAATGGTTAATAAAATGGATCTGCGCAAGGCAATGTTTAGGTTTCAGAGTTAACACCCTATTGAGATGATTGAAAATAGTTCACATCTTGCTGAACTGTCATTTCGAGCTGTCTGCCAATTTAAGAACATATTGCTGCCTCAGTTAACATATGGTTCGAGTTGATACAGTTTTCTGTGCAACCATGAGAGCTAGACACATCATTATATGAAAATGAAAACAAATGGCTGAGTCCTGAGTTCTGCTCCTTCGGCCCCCCGGTTTAAGCACGAGTTCAAAGCCACCCAGCCTGCCCACTTGGAGACACGTGCACTGAAGGGACCACAGGGCCAGAGAGCTGCTGTCCATGGGGCCACCATGTGCCTTCCACAAGTGTGGCCCTTTTGGGGCCAAGGCACAGGGGCAAGTGGTCCCTGGGGCCGCAGTAGATAATTTCTCAAGTTTTGATAATACCCAAGGGCTGGTGAACCTTCTGTAGGAGCTCTGTTTTTCAGTCTATCCTATAGCTTTGCAGATATGGGATAATGGGTGTGTTAAAAATTGACCCCCAAATTGTTGCTAAATCTTGCTGCATTGCAGTGTAGGTTAATGCTGGTAAATAGGTAAGCAAATGTGCATGCTTTGGGAGGAACAACTGGATGCACTTTCAGAGTGAGCGCCATGGGGGAGCTTCTGATTTCAGCAGGACTGAAGCTCAAAAATCTTCCACTGAAATGGTTTTATTTTAAGACATCTGCAATTGTTTTACAAAGGTTCTCAGGTTCTTTCTGATGTGATAGAAATGCCACAGTTGTACTGCAATTTCCTTTGTTTTTCTTAATTCAAGCTGCAGTTTTAGTATTGCATCTTTTTTCTATTTAAGCTAGGTAAATTATGCAGTATTTCCAAGTCACTTGTTAGTAGAGTATTTTCATTGCTGAAGCTTTGGATATGTCTCCTGTCATAGTAGAAAATTAATTCAGTACAAACAAAATTTACATTTAAATAATTTTGAAGGTCTAATGAAAACTGACAAAGACTAAAAAAAAAAAAAAAACAAGCTGAAATGCCATCTTTTCTTTGTGCAGTGGGGCAAGATGCAGACCAGAGTGACTCAGGTTATGTATACAGCATAAAACCATCCAGATTTGGATAAATGGACTTTTTTCTTTGTCCATATGGCTTTATAACTGGCTCATTTCCCAACATTCTCTTTGACTCAGCTTTCAGTTTCAAAGGAATCCAAATATCTGACCAAAACTCATTTAAATTTCTCCTGCTTATTGGAAGCAAGTATTTGTGCAAACTGAAACCACAAATCACCTCAGGTTTGCTTGCGAGATTGATGAACCATAATGAATCTTTCAATGAACTCAGTCTAAATTTCAAGCACGTAATAAAGCACAAAAGCCAAGATTCACTCTGAATATATCCCCACATCTCTGGCGATTATTTTTATTTATTTATTTTTTTTTCAGGTCACTTGTTTTGGGGCATTTGCAAGGCAGTCAGCTGAGAGAGCCACTTGTCAGCAGTGCCACCTGCAGCCCACCCCTCTGCATACGGCTGTGCAGATTGCGGACGCTCGGGTCCAACGGCAGGTTTTTGGCTGGATATCCAGTGGCAACGCAGTATTTCTTTGGAGCGACACTGAGGACAGGGGCCAAAGCCTCATGCTGCTTTGGAGAACGCGTTGTCCAGAGGCGCTGTCATCTCCTCTGCTTTCCTAACATGCTTAGAGGTGGCTACCCACGTTGCCCAAGCAAAGATGTCCCATAACAGGGTCATAACTCATTAGGGCATGAGGAGCTCCAGGCTAGTGCAGGCAGGTTGAGTGTGGTTGAGCTGTAGGGTTAACAGTAGACAAGTTGACCCACTCACTGGCTACGTTGTGCCATTCCCACTGGCCACATTAGCCTTTTCTCAGTCTTTGTAGAAAATTGTTATCCGGCCCTGGAGCTCCAGAGCTGTGTTTTGGATGAGCCCCTTCAATACCCCAGGCTCTCTGAGAGGCATGTGCTTGTTTTTGCTCACTCTTTTGGTTCGTGTGCTGCCATGACTAGGATTACACCAGGTCTCGGTGCTTTCTCCAGCGTGTCTTTGTCTGGTTCTATTCAACAGTGAGCCCATCACTGATATGAGGAGCAAATTGGCTCATTCTTCCTTTCTTTAAAACACATGCGTAATTAAGCATTTTAAAATGACAGCACTGTAACTGTTATTGTAGATAGAGATCGTTACTTCCCAAATGACGTATTGGGCCTACGTGGAGAATTCGGTTTGTTATGGGGGCTGATCTGCTTACGTTTCTGCCTGTGACAGGGAACCTGTCTGTTTTCTCTGATATGCCAGTAATCTACATTCAAAAAGTGAAGATGCCATTAGGCTCAATGAGTCTAATATCCTACAGCTATGGGCTTAGCTAGTGTGGTGACACCATTTTATTTATGAATAGAATAGAGGAAAGAAACCGGGATGCAGTTCATTGATCATTCCTTGTTATACATACAAAATTCATGTGCATTTTTGTTTGCTTTATAGCTCTTCTCTTTCCTTTTTCTTATTTAATATGCACTTCATACTGTGCCAAGGGGTCAGCAGGGCAAATCCAGGAGCCAGATGGCTTACCTCTACCCTAAGGAAGCATACCAATATTTAGCTGGGCATTTTACCAAATAAAGGCAGAACTGAGATCCACAATAAATGTGCGAGTTGGTTAAAACTGCAGCCTTTTCTCAGATTTGCAGCTCCAACCTCCTTGAGGCATGAGCTTTTCATACTTCACTGCCACTCTCTAGCTTCCTCCAAGTAACTGCATCTTAGGAGATATTAAAGGGGGGTGCAGCTCATTTTATTTATGGCCTTTGCACAGAAACAAGTTTCAGTTATTTTAATCTGACTGAAATAAGAAACCATAATCCATGGATGAAAAGACAGTGGACAAACTCAGTTAAATCTCTAGTACCCTGAGGATGTATATTTTGTCCATTTCTTTTTTTTTATGTTCCTTTTTTTTTTTTTTTCTTTTTTTTTCTGGTGTTATTCCTAACTTTAACTTTTGAAAAGCCAAGCAGTTTAAGTGGCCGGGCCTGGGGAGCTTATTTGTATGCAGCACAAATTTCAGGATCTGTTCCCAAGCCTGTGCAGAGTGAAAAATGGCCTGCATTTTCTTGATAGCCCATGTGGTTGTAAAGAATAAATGGCTAATGAATTACAGATGAACATTGACGCAAATTAATCTTCCTGATGTCCCTGGGTTATATGGCAGCCATTTAAAAGTTTAATCAATACACTAAAGTTGAAAACATGCAGGCACTGCAGTTGTTTGGATGTAATAAACATCAGAGGGAAACGGGAGGCTTGTACCCAGTCCATGTATCATAATGACAGGTATTTATGTTTAATGGACTAAATATTTTTTATTGGAAGAGAGCAAATGTCAGCTTAACTTTGTAAGCCCCGCATTCAACTTTCCTTTGAGGTTGGTGAGAGACGGCTGACATGTCATTGAAAATGAAATGTAAAAAAACCAATTGAGACAAAGCGAGGATAAGGAGCTGTTTTGCCAACGAGATGTTGCTTTAATGCTCTGCAACTATTCATTAAATAAAATGTAAACTCTACCATTTCAAACGTTGCAGTAAAATGGTTTACTAGGGCAGACTTTTAATGGTTATTAGGGAAAACAAGAGCCAACCACTGCCAAATATTCCTTTCTGGGAAACATTTTATTTGAAAAGTCTTTTCCTGAGTTACAATTTCAGAAGATTTATAATTACAGAGGGGTCTCCCCCCTTTCTTTCTGAGACAAAGAAAAACAGAAAATAAGTTTTAGAACCACTACTTGATGACTCTTTTTTTTTTCTTTGAACAGAGTAATAGCTTTATATAAGCTTCCCAAATGCTTAGATATTAATTGCACTTGAAGTCAATAAATTTTAGAGCCATATGTGTCTAGGACTTCCCATTGTCACTATAAATGGGGAAGGAGTTACCAAGACAGCCAGATTCACCAGGCCTGCACCATCGCTTGGCTATGTGAAATATCGTATGAATTTATTTTGTCAAATTAAGGAAACATGTAGCTCTCGTATCATTTGGTCTCACGAAAAGACAAACATTCTGCTTGTTAAACAAAAGCCCTAATAAAGGGAACAGAAAGAGAAGATGGTGTTTTGCCATCTTTCTGTAATTCATTTTAGTATCCCCTCTGCTCATTGACCTTCCCTGAGTTGACTCTGGTGATCTACAGTAGTTTCATCTAAGTCATGTGTACTCTGGAGGCACTTCAGACAGGATATTCTTAATCCTGAGAGCTGCTGTTTGGTTCTTTGGTGATTGTTCAGTATTGTTCCATTTGGCTTTATCATTTCACTAAAATATTTCATTAGGTTAAGTAATTTGTCCAGGTATCAGTGCAGTGAGTTATCTGCAAGCAGTTTGTTGCTTGACCTCGCACTCTGATGCACCTCCAAACCTACTGTGTTGGCTTCACCAAAGACTGTACAAGACAGACAAGTGCTTGGCAGAGGGCAGATGGTGGGACCTTGTATGACTCCTACAGAGGCACCCTATATGCCTAACTTCTGGGTGAGAAGCAGATGAGTGTATTATAATAGCATATAATATCTGCCTCGGCATCTCTGTGGGTATATGTTGGAAAGTTCTAGATCAAATAAACTGGCTACTAATATTGTTTGTGCACGAAGCCAGACCTGACAAGGTAATGTTACAGAGTGGTAACCTCGCATCTGTAAGGTATCAAATCCTGCTCCCTGATATCAGAAGAATTACTTTAGGAACATCTGAAAATGGTACTGTGTCCACTCCTTGGATCATGAACTAGCCACCTTTTTGAGCAAGGCCATAAATCAACATCTGCTCATAAGATGGAAAGTGAAAGGATAAAATGAGGGCACTGGGCAGGCAGTCTGCTAAAGCCATGAACTAGTGCATCATGGAAATGAAATGGCCTCCTCTTTCTCACTCTCTGACTTTTTGTCATTTGCCCCTATATAAAGTAGAGCAGGTTGAAGGCCTAGTCTTAAGGGCCCAACATGGCCTAAGCTGAGGATGCCTCCATACCTGCTGCTTCCTCCCCATCTAGCATCCAGCAGCAGGGACTGGGTCCTCCCTGTGTTGCGTGGCCACACTGCCCTTTGGCCAGAGATTTTCACTATGCGATGGGAGGCAGCCGAGCACAACACGCTGCTTATGGCTATCAGAAAGGGTCTGCCCTGATGTGACCCGGCAAAGAAGCTGGAAGTTTAAAAAAAGGAGAAATTGGCAGGTTTGCCTTTCTATGAGACAGAATACTCCCTGTTCAATATCTATTCACAACAAAATATGAAGTCCTCTGTAAAACGATATATTGGGGAGTGTAAGCTGTCAGTGTCTAGCACACCACTCCCATGTTAAAAGGCATCGTAATTTATTTGCTTGGTCAATCCATTCTACCATTTGATTAAATTACTCCAAGTTAATTTTTTTGCAAAAACAAGGCTGGGTTTCGGACCAGGAGAGCCCTTCTCCGGCATTATGTATATTTGAATAATGTAAAGAGGTTGCTGGTATGCATTATAGGCTTCATGGACAAAACGCATAAATAAAAATTTACTGCTATAAAATATTTTTTAATGTAAAAAGCAAAAAAATACGAGAACACTAAGACTTTCCAACTCAACTGTGGTTTGTCTTCCTTGAAAGAAAGGAATGGATATCTATGGATGTATGAAAAAATATTTTCAAATGGCAAAATTATTGATGATTAAATGTGGTTTTCTGGAAGCAAATTTCTTTCAGTTTGACATTAAGTGGGTGTATGTATGTTCTTAAGTACAGCCACCTCATACAACTGTCATGAAGATTTACTAGTCCAGACGCACAAATCTACCTGCCTATGCTTTGCCTTAATAAGTGATGATGAAAAAATTTAATGGCATTTTATTTATTCATCAAAAAAAAACTTTGAATAGTGGTTTGATAATGTTTTGCAGGGCTGACTGTGTTTATGTAGATATTTGTGGCTTAGTTCTTTCTTACATAGCACCAGTTTAATAAGTGTGAGGTTCATCTGTAATATAGCCAAATTTTGAAAATAAGAATGCAACACTGCAGATTTAAATAATCTGAATCTAAATAAAAACAGAGCTGACTTGCTACAATTTAGCAAAATACCTTTTTCATTGCTGTATTCATGCTTAATTCCTGGGGAATATGAAGTTAAAGGGTGAAAGCAGTTTGAGAATTATGTCAGTCACTGCCTTCTTGTAGGGGGACCTGCAGCTCTGACAGCTGTTCAAAAATGAAGTAACTTTTGGTTCTGATTCTGTATAATAAGAATATGACAAAAAAGGGTGTTTCTTGTACGTTATCCTGCAGATATAACTCTGCTGTCTGTCAGTTTATCCTGTATTTTGATGAAGAGAAAGCATTAGAGAAAGGAAAAAAAAAATCTCTTCATCAAAAAGCTTAACAGGAAAGAAAAAAGTCTCAAGGCAATGTCATGTATTGCTGGTTATTTGTGATGGTTAAAAGAATTATCTGAAAACAAAGAAGTCTTTCACAATGAATCTAAAACACAAAAGCTTTAATAACATTTACATCTGTGTATCATCCATGTCTCCAAATGCAAGTCATGAATAACACATAAACTAGAGTATATAAGGAACAGAAGTGCTAGCACATCATTTAAAATCCAACACACCCCATCGTCAGTGGAATCAAATACACAGCAGGAATGGTTCCAGTTGATAGGCACACAATGAAGTCATTGAAAATGAAAACATATTAATTATGTTCCTTAAGGTTAAGATAGCAAATGGCTGAATTCTGTAATCCTGGCATAGCATTAGTGCTCAGAATCCATGCAGGAAATGTGCTTAATGTTTCAAAAAATGCGCAAAATTTAGTTTTGAATCCACTGTATTCCTATGTTTGTACCTCACTCATGACTGACTCCACAGCGTGGCGGGGGGAGAGGGAGGGCTACAGGCAGAAGAGCAGAAAGTGCAAGACAAAGACAAAACCAGGGAAAATTATCAACAACAACAAAAGATGTTCCTGGTCCAAACAAGCCACTTGCACCACACGAGCTAATTGTAAGCACAGGCCATTTCCAAAGTGCAGCTGTTATGTGCTTAAGCAAACCCTGCTGGGAGAGCCGCTTTGTAGAACACCTCTGCTAACAGGCACGGGGAGAGCCCCCTCACACAGGAATGCAAAGTGCAGTGTTTCAGAGGAATCTTCTGCTTTTCTGAATTTTCCTGAGGTTACTGCAGGATGTGATTGTAGCTTGTCATTCTGACATAGCTTTCCCCTTCCGTAAATATTTTTCTATTTTCATTATCTTTATGCCTCCGTTAAATCAAAACAATGGAGACTGAAGGCATTGTGTGTGGTGGGAGGGATGAGCAAGGGGGGCTTGGGGAAATGTGCAGGTTGTGTATGATAGCAAATGATAAGTGTTGAAAAGAAAAAAAGCAGCTAGCTTGGTTACGGTCATTGTCTTTGTATAACATTTTTTGCTTGTCCCCTAGGACTTGTGAGATCACTTACATGGTAGTTAATTTTAGATGTGCTCATTCCTTACTCTTTTCTTCTTCCTCCCCCAGATTGTCATGCGTGCATCCCTGACACAAGACTGTTGCACCTGGGTTCCTCCCTGTGTTAGAGCGCCCCGATCCTGGGATGCTTTATGCTAAAATCTAAATTCTACCAACAACAAGGGGTTAATTGTCTTCTTCCAATGCACTTTAAAATTCGCAGCTTTGGGGAATGGTGTTTTCATGAGGCTTGAATGTAATTACAAAATAATATAGGCACTCTGTCTTATTTTCAGTGAGTGATACTTAAATCCTTGTTGATGTTACTGCATGTGTGTATGTTGGGGCTTTTCCTACAGTGTGCTTGATAGCGCCGCAGATGCAAGGTATTTGCAAATTTGAGCCTTTGGGCTTTAAATGTTGTGCCACTTCTTCCATTCCTTATACACTGCAGATTATGTATAATTGATGACCTGCATTTACAGACATGGGTGGTATACAGATGTAAATGTTATTATAGCTTTTATATTTTATGTTCTCTCTGAAAGATCATTTTGTCTTTGAATAATACTCCTGTTCAGATTTTGGGGGGTTTATCTCTAAAAGAGAATATGAAATGGATATTGCACATCGTATATTTCTTAAAAGTAATTTGGAATTTTAGGGTATGGGATTGGTGGTGACTGATACACTGCCTGGATGAGATATATCCCTTTGAAAATAACAGCGCCGGTACATGCCTGCATCTGTCTAACCTCATAATTCACTTTCACATTGGGTTATGGATGTCTGCATTCAGTGAGTCTATCTTCCCTTTAGGTATTATTTCAGCCCTTTGAGATAATAAGGAAAGTTTAATTGCGTTGTTAATTGATTTTTTGCACAACATTATTACCTTGATTGATTGCACAGTTGATGAAAATGTTAGACACAGGCAGTGTAAAGTATCAGCCCAGTAAGGAGTGGGAGCCTTGTGGAGAATAGATAACCTTGATGTTAAGAGCTATATCCTTCAGATATGTCTTCCCTTGACATATTGATGGCCCTTGAAAAGGGAAAAGCTGATTGTATGCAGAATGCAATCATTAAACCCACTTCAGCTGGCTGTTGATTAATTTGTTTTTTCCTGAAGGATCTAGTTAAAGAGAAGGCCTCACTGGTATCAACAGCAGCCATTTTCCAAGCTTCAGATTATTCTTAACCCTCTCCTAGAAGAAAGAAAAATGATACTGCCTTGCTTCAGACAGGCAAATTGTCTGAAAACATGCAGTCCAACTGCAATTTGGGGATTATAGCACTCACTTTGCCCTGTTTAACTATCTGCTTCCTCCACACACGCCTCTTCCCCTGTCTTCAGCGTTCGGCTTGGCAGCAGCCGCAGCCAGCAGTAAGTCACGTTTGATGTTTTCCGAGCAAGGCCAGGGTTTTGCTCTCTGCAGAGATGCCAACAGGGGTGTCAAGCTTGTTTTGCCATTTTTGTCTAAAGACTTAAATGCTTCAGGAATATCTGCCTGCTTCCTGGTGGCCTCTCAGAAGGGACCTAAGGCTTCACTGTGCAGATGTAAGTGTTCAAAAGCCATGAATACATTTGATAGACTAATTCCTGGTCCTAATGGATGGATGCGCTACTTCTTCCCTTTCCCTGATTCAGTGGCACCCAGTGTGAAGGAGTATTGATTACCTGTAAGACCTATTGGCTACAGGGCCTTCCAGTGTAGACAAGGGCTTTATTGATAGAAAAAAGGAAAAAAAAAAAATTCTGTGCATTAAGGGACAGCTTCTGTCTTAAGCATTTCCTCCCTTTGTATCAGAAATGATCCAGGCCCTGTAAAACTTGATGCAGCTTTAAGTAAGCAATAGCATGTCTTGGAAAAATAATGTGGAGGCCCTATCCTTCCCTTAACCAGTTTGAAGTGGTAGGTAGCGCATTATTGCTTCCTGCTTAGCTTGGTAATCTCATAGACAGTCTCTGTTAATTTGTGCTCGTGAGTGATACAGTGATCAGTGCGGTTTGATTGTTTGGCCAGATGTGTTTTATTAGGTCCAGCGTGCACATTTGCCAGTTGGCTCCTTTTTAATATGGGGACATGTTAACTTACGACATAGTCAAGTCTGACAAATTTGAACCAGCCAAATAAGTGAGTAATATTTCAAGCTGTCAAAGCGGGTGAATACTGATTAACTGACACACTCCAAAAGCTCTCACCAATATCCGTGCTCCAGTGGAAAACGTTTACTAAGCATAATACTTGTTAGAAAGTCTTTGGTGCTTTGCTAAACTTTAATGACTCTGAACCTAATAGAAGGATTTTAATATGCCCCTCTCAAGCTATTTCTTAGTCTCCTATCCTTTATCTTTAGGAAAAGCTTCCATGGAGGCTAAAAGAGTGCTAGTAAACTAGGTTTGCTGTCCACTGTGATTTAACCTCCAGCCTCTCCCTCATTAGCATGTTTTTAAAAGAAGGCCGAGGAAGGCAGGGAGAGCTGGAGATAGGAAACAATGACCAAGTTTTGGCATTCGGTACTGCTGGCAGTCCATGATTGGGAATCAGACGATGGCCTGTAAGTATTTGGTAAGAGCAAATTGTGGTGTATGTGCGGTTTAGCATCAAACTTGGTTCTTTCTGATAGAAAGAAGCCCAAGTTTAGACCAGAGAAGTAGGCATTTGCTGAATTTTTAGGATGTTTGGAGCCAGGCACGTTTCTAATTTCATTTTGTGCTGTACAGCAGCTAAGGGGAAGAGAGAAAGGATCTCACTAGTTGCGTGGGGTCCGGATGTGTGTCTCGCCAAATGCCTTCAGCTTCCACTGGAAATCAAGGGAATCCAGAGCCTTGTAGTGTCAGCTTTTTAAAGGGGCTTGGTTTTGTATTTAGGAAGAATCATAGCAATCCTCTCATTAGCAATTAGTTAAATGTTTCCTTTGTTTCTGATGAAGGGCTTATGGAGAGGAGCAAGTAATAGCATGCAAAGAAGGTTCCCCTAACTGTATCATAATGTGACAGCAGCACTATTTCATTATGGTCTTTAATTTTATTTGCAAGACTTTCTTTCCCAGCTTTAAAAATAAAAAAGCAACTTGTCTTTATTTCAGATGACTCCCTTGAGAAATTTCAGACCAGTTGAGCCAGACTGAATTTTGCATGCCTTTTTTTTTCCTAATGTGAACTCCTCCAACAGGAACACATTTGAGATCCAAAAGCAAGTTTTACTCATGAGATGAGCCAAATTTGTGTCTAAACTCTCCAGAAGGGCCCTGCTGCTCAAATTTTTTTCATATAAGAATTTATAATTCCATTGGAATGCTTGCAGACTTTGTGAACAATTATTCCAAAAGTTTGCTTTCTGCCCCATAAATCATGATACATTTGTTTAATCCTATCACAGTTCCTAAAAGAGCTTGCATCCCTCTTCTCTCTCTTCCAATAACTGCTTATGCAAAAGCTGTGCGTTGTTAAAGCTTGTGAAGTGCAATGTAATTATATTCACTTTCTATTTTCCCAGTGACCTCATCAGTCTTTATGGTTTAATTCCACTGCCAATTGATACAAGTATATCATCAGTAAAATATAGGCCGCAGTATAGAGCAGCCTAGAGAAATGCCATTTTTTGATACTTTAGCCAAGTCTTCTGAAAGCCTTGTAATCTGGCTAATGTGGTTAATAACACCGTTAGTGTACACTGAGCAGCTGAACTTCAATATGCGGTAAGGATGGGATTTTGCAACCTTTTTGCCAACTGTTTGAAAGTATAAGGAGTGTCTCATGTTACTGCAGTGATTGCACTGTTGCATTATTAAAAGTAGTAAAAATATAGTTCAAAACATTGCTAGAATTCATGTTGCAGGTGTGAGAGAGTAGCAAGCGGCTCCTGCAGCTGCATGGGGAGCCCCGTAGTGAGCAAGGGCAACCACTGCCCCCCATGCAACATTTTGAGCCTTTTGTTCAGACCACTACCTGGTGACATCCTATTGCAGCCATCTGTGTACACAAACTGGTGCTCGCTGAGGTCAGTCCATCAGAAGTCAGGCTCCTGGGCAACAGGCTGAAGGCAGAGACTGTATAAATATAGGCTTTGATCATGACAGAACAAGAAATTGGCTGCAAAGCTAACAAACACTATTGCTTTAATTGTCATACCGGAATATTGAGTTTGCTGGTGTGGTCCATTTTTTAGACAAATGCATGCTGCCCTCTAGTGCTGATGCTCTCAGCTTTAAGCCGACCGGCGGGAGGCAAGAGGATGAGATGGGTCTGTTTTGGTGAGGAGTGGCTGGGCGCCTGGTTACTGAAGCTACATGTCAAATTTGGGGTGTTTGGTCATTAATAGAAAGCAATCTAACTTTTGTGACGTTAATCAAGAGACAATGAGCAATGTTTTACAGATGTAATCTGATTTGCTTTGGATCCTTGCAGTATTTTGTTTTGTCTTTGGTCTACTAGATTTTAGTTAGAACATACATGAGAGACTCGTATGTGAAGAGGAGTTTCAAAGACTAGCAAGAACTGTGAACCTGCATGTTTTCCCCTTCATCCTCAAAGCTATTCAATGTATGTGCATTTGAGTATAGCTTCACCCATAATAACTGGCATGTTGATAAGGTATTTTTGGAATACTTGGATTTCTGTGGCTCCAGTTCCTAGCTGAATATCCAGTTTATATGCCTAAGTATTTAGAAACATCTGCTTTAACATTTCCACGTTTTCAACATGAAATATTTTGTAGCAAATTCTATGTTTAATTCCACCCAGGACATTATTTGAAAGTACAAAAATGTCAAAGACATACTGCAGCGTTTGGATTTTTCATGTGATACTTTTTGCATTATTTTCATTAGAGAGAGCCACTTCCCCCACATATTTCTCTGATGATGATTACAATAAGTGTGGAAAGATTCCAAAGAAGTCCCAAGTGTGGGACCTTAAATTGTAACAACGATACCCAGAGGAGTACAGAACTGGTTAATGATTTAAAGTATTATGCCCTAAATGCTCCTATTTTAGCCAACAGGAGAGGATCTGTAGACAGCACATGCCCAGATCAAAGCTGATCATGTCAATGTCATTCAAGGAGGGAGAGATACCCTCTTTTCCCCCTGCTCTCCCCCCTACCCTTTTTTTAAACAAAGTATGACATCTGAGGAACAGTGTGTTGATTGTTCCACTGCCAGGATACGCATAATGGAAACATTAGCTCCAAGATAACTTTTAATCTGTCAGCCTAATGGCTCCTTAATGTGTAGAGGGCTTTAAATGTATGTCAGCCAGGGCTGTATAAAGTAATATAGTTTGTGGCCTGAATGGATCTAGATGACTCCGCACCATGACACAATACGGTTTATTATTAAGTATCAGCTCATCAGCTTATTCCCACGGACTTGGACAAGCTTCTCAATTTTCCAGTAACAGATTATGTGAGAAAAAGCTTGCAGTGCATTTTTTCCCCTTTCCTCTTTTTTTTTTCTTTTTCCTTTTTTTTTTTTTTTTCCCTTCCAAATTACAAGTTTCATCCCCAGCTGCACTGGGAGCCCTGAAGTGTATTTACAGCAGGCTGCACTTTATCACACATCAGCTTGACTGCTAGTTTACACTGAACATTTATGCAGCTCCCTTGGCCTGGGATGCAAACTTCACATCTTTGTATTCCTATCACCTTCGTTGCAAATTTTTCCAACATCCTCTCCCTGTTGACTGCTTTCCTTCCCCTTCCCCTCCCCTGCTCTCACTTCCCCACATACAGCTCCTTTTTTCGCCCGCCTTCCTACAAACAGGCCAGTGAGACTTGACATGTCGCAGTCCTTGTCTGTGCAGGATACTCGCAATAATTCAGTGTCTTTGTTTGCTTGTTCTCATTCCTCCCAGCTCTAACTCAGGTGCTTAATTCCAGCACCATTGCCATAGCCTAGATATACATTTGCTTTTATGCTTTTAAATAATTCATTTCGGGCTGAAGGACTGCTTTGTCTCCTTGTCTTCAGGTGGCTGGAGGACACTATTCCCATGTTTTGGCATCCCTGTGCAGGGAGTGGACTAGGAGGCGAATCCTTTGCCTGGGATGTGAGGGCTGTGTTCCCTCAGCATTGCTCCCCACAGAAGGAGGGTCTGGATCAGAAGGCTGCTGCCAAAGGCTTATGTTCCTTCTCGAGGAAGACTGCAGTGTCCCTCATGGCTGGGGACCTTTACTTTGAGTGTTTGGGGCCTCTGTGTGAGTGCTGTGGCCCCAGTGCGGGAATTCTTCTTTAGCCCCAGTGTCCTCAGCCTCCCTGGGCACATTCTGCTCCTTTCATGCACACGTAGCTTGGGAGGAATTGCACATTATTTCTGCTTACACTTAGCATTTCTGTCATCTTAAAAGTTAAATTTAAGTGTTATTAGTTTATAACATAAGGAGATTTAGTGTTTGTGCATCTGTTCCTTAATCACTTATGAGAGTGTTTTCTGATACTATTTTATGATTACTTTTACTTTTTTTTTTTTTTTTATCCCATTTTGTTATTGCATGTCACTTAAGATAACCCTTCTGCAGCATCTTCTGTAGTGTATTTAGTATCACATACAGGGAAATTTGTCTAGAGAAGGCCAAATAAGGAACCTCAGATCGGAACACTAACACATAGGAAGCTGTTAAAATACAAATGGTTTAGCAGTAGTTCATATTATTAATATGGTGATTATTAGCGGTTGCTGATAATAATAAGTTGCTGTCTGGAGGACTTTGCAGGCATCCTGAAAGATGCTGAGTCTTCTCATTAGGTGCTCACAAACCCAAAGGTCAAAAAAGGCGAGGCATGAGAAACGGGTGCAGGAAAGTGAGGCAGCAAGGAGTGATTTTAACAGGTGCCCGATTTACACTTTCCTCCTTCAAAGCCGTGCAGTGGGGAAGAATGATAGGATGGCCAAAAGAAGAGAAAGGATTTCATAGCCTGGGAAGTTAGGGGTATGGAGACATCCCCCATTTGAGGGAATGAAAGTTATTTCTATGAAACTGGGATTTCATATTGAGTCACAAGTGGTGTGAACAGTCATCACAACCTCTAGGCAAGTCCTGCTGGAAGAGTCTGAAGCTATGAAAGGGTTGGATTTGCCTCAGTCAGCTGGCAGGTGTTGCTGAACCCAAGACATTTTTTTCTTTAGCTGCTGTATCCTCTTCTTTCTGTTACTTCTGCTGCTCTGATCTGAGGAAGCTAGAAAAAATGGCTCTGTGTCTCACATCCAACCTGTAGTCCAGCTTTTTGGAAACTGCAGGCACAACAGATGGATTTAATCATTTAGGATTCCTTTATATTGACAGATTCTTCATCTCTTTCTTTTCCTGTCTCATGGGGCAGTCCTAGAGCCTGAATTCCTTCATGCTGCTGTCGATTTGTTCACTGCGTGGTGCTGGTTGTATGTTGGGGAGTCAGGGTGGAAGTTCAAGCCGATCTGTTTGAGTTGCGTATCAGCCAGCTTAGTGCGGACTTAGTAACTCAGATGGTCCCTTTAGCTCTTCCAAGTGACCAGATTTCCATCCCAGATTTCTGTGTCAAAGAGTTCATAGACTGGAGAATATTCAAGAGAAAAGATTGTTCTGTTCCATCAAAAGCCAGTATGAAGTAGAACAAATATGGCTAAAATTCCCTTCCTCCTTGTCTTGTAATGTCTTACAATAAGATTGTAGTTCTAAATTCGTGATAAGCTTACTAAGTTAGAGAACAACTCCATCAGTATTCTTTACTGCTTTGGGCTCCCACAGAAGTAAAGGATTTCTTGCACCTATTGGTGCAAACTGTTGTTCTTGTTTCTAAAAATGTGATTTTTATTCCCACACTATTTAGAGTAGTGTTCTTCTAGTTCATACTTTGAAAAAAATGTAAACCAAACTCTGTATTTGTAGTGGAAGAATCTTTATGCTCTTTTGAAATAGCGCTTTTGACACTTTAAGGAGAAGTAATGATGGAAAGGTGCAATATAAGTTGCTCTTTGCTTGTCACCTGAGGTGGCATGTTCAAGCTAAAGCTCCCCTCTGATTGCCTAAGAAAAGAACCATCTAGGCAAGCTGTATTTATCCTTTCACCTTTTTTTCTGCTAGTTCTCAATATTCAAAGACACTTAAAAATTGTTTTGGTGTGGTTGTTTCTCCTGGTGCAATCTCCTTCTTGTTAATCACTGTACTAGCCACAGAAAATAGGAATACTAGGTTCCTTAGCTGTGAGTTCTGTTCTATATTCACTTTAGGCAGCTAGGATTAGGGTTACACACTCATTCTGTCCTCCAGACAGACTGATAATCCTTCTAATAAACAATATAAATTCATGTAAGGACAGCCATTTAGGGTTCCTTCTTTGAGAGGTGAGGTTGATGGGAGTTTATGTTATAGTGAGTGGAAGACGGTGAGTAATGAGATAGGCAACTCTGCTGTTTTGTTCTGTAACTTGTCTGGAGCTTAGGGGGAGGATGAAAACAATTATGAAGGTCCAAGTATCGTTAAATAAATCGTTGCTATTTAAAGCAGGTGGAAAAGCCTTAGGAGGCCGAGTGGCACTAGTGCCCAATATTTTGGAGAAAAAAATGTCCCTTTTTGCCTTTGGGAAGTGTTTCCTTGGTGTTACAGTCATGGACTCAGTAGAACTAAAATCTTTTGACTTGGTCTGACCCAAGTCAACCTTCTCTTCCATTCTTTTATTTTTTTTCCTTCCTTCCTATCTCTGTTACATATTTAGCATCTCTCCTCTGACTTCTCCACTGTGCTGCATGGTCAAGTTTTGCCTGCGTCTGTGCTCCCCAAAAAGATCAGAGAATGGACTGAAAGGGTAATTTTGGGTTTTTTTTTTGCTTTTGTTTTGCCTCTATTTGCATGCTTTTCAGCTGGATGGCCTATTTTAATTGTCTTATGCCAGAAGTGATCAGTAAAAGCCAAAAATTCTGAAGCGGCGTATTTGGAAATATTTTGATACTTCTTATGGTACTTAGTTTAATGTTCTTAGTGAAGATTATATACAATAAATATCTCAGGTATAATTAAATGGATTTTTTTAAATCTAAAATGAATGTGAGAGAATATATAATCTAATATAATACTTCTAGTTTAGAGAGAAAAAAAAGGAAGATTGTGAGCAGGTAGTCTGAGAAGATGAGGCTCCTAATTTCTTGGAAAAAACAACACTTGAAAAAGTACTTGATCTATTATAGGAAGTCAAAGTGATAACGAAAATAAAAATTGTCAATTACACATAAACTTTAACTTTATACTTATTTCCATAAGTATAAATTTAAAACTGTCTTTGCTTATGCCCTTAGCTGAAAAGGTTTTTAAGAGTTTTAAATTAATCTGACTAATAGTGCTATTTTTTTCTAAACCAGAAACATTGTAGATTTGAAGCTGTTGGTAGACACGTATTTATTCTCCTTTGAATGTTCTAGGTACAGGATTATAACCTGTAAAGGAGGTTCATATTAATATTTAAAGGAATTATGCAACTTCTGTTCATTAATTGTAGAAAATGCCCAAGTGCCTGTGAAAAAAAATGGTAATGGTACTGATATTTCATCCTGAAGGGTCTCAAAACAATTTACAGATTGCTGGTATAACCGTCACTGAAATGCACCCAGCTTCTTGGTGGAACATGGCAGCTGTTTAATAGCCCATAGCAAAACTACACAACAGCCGGTTGTGGAAAGAGAGATGAATATGGATCAAATACAAATTGGTGGTGGAGGATTTAGGTACTGTTCTCAAATTAGGCGAGAATATTGAGTCTTTGCAAAAGCTCTGCGCTCTCTCCGACCACAGCTCCTAATACGGGACCTGTGGTTAGCCCATGTGAAAGGCAGGCAGGGGACTGTGTGCTGAAATGTAGTCCCTGCTGTACACTGTAAACCAATGTGTTTGACAAACAGTTTTAATTGTGAATACTTTGCTGTTTGCACATACAGAGGGGCAGTTTATTAAAAACAGTTGATGTTAAAATGGGTGCCTTAGGGGGCAGATGTGGCAATAGGTTTTGATGGGCGTAGCAAAAGCTGGCTTGACTACTTAGTTTTTTTAATTGCTTTTTAAAGAAAACTGAATGCTACTGAAGATTGTTTTGCCAGCAGCTGCACCAGCTGTGGTGGCTGAGGGGTGTTTTTTTTAATGGATGTAGAGCATTTATTTGTTAGGAAAAAATGTGAACGAGCAAATGCAACGAGATGCTACCTGATTACAGTACATTGAGGTCACTGTTGACTTGAGCTGAATTTGAACTTGAGACTGTACGATCTGCAGCTTTTGTGCATCCCAGTGCAACTCCTTTGTACCATTTTCCAAATAATAGACAAGGACCTACAACGCTTTTTCACACCAGGAAAGTATATGGAAGTCCAGCTGCATAATAGCTCACTGCAACACGTGCCCAATTTAAAAGAAGCAAACATGACTTGAACAATTTTTCATGTGCTTTAGTATGCATGTATGTATTTATTTATTTATTTGGATAATTGGGTTTTCCCTCAGCTAAGGAAAATCCAGTGTTGCTGACATTACAATGTGTTTGTGAAGAAAGACTGATACCACAAACATATGCAAGCAACTGCAAGGTCATTACTTACCCGGCATAATTAGAACATCCATTCCAAAGGGGGAAAACATTTAAAAGATAAAGGGTGTATTTAAAAATGATTCTTCCCAATGCAATTTTTTCATAATTATAGTTTTAACAGCTTATGGTGATGGTAGGAGCAGCTACTTAAGAAAAATTAGAAGCCTCATTCAGGGAAGATGATCCCTCAAGAGACCTTGTGTTGTCATTTCTCAAGAGCAGCGAGCAGAACCCCTGTCCAGAATGGCTGCGAGTTGTTTTGATGTATAGGGAGTCTGCTTAGCTTATTATGACCAACACTGGTTATTTTAATTAAAATACACCGCAAATGCCAAAAATGTATTGTGCACAAGAACATGAGGGTACTTGAGCTCCTCAAACACGAGAGATGAATGCAATTGCAGTTGGGAAGGAGAGAGACCGTGGGTTGCTTAAATTCCTACGTCCATATCTCAGCATCAAAAATCTTTCAGTGTAATCTTTTGTAATTCTCAGCGTTTTCTGCAGTTGCCGAAGGGAGGTGGGAAACAGGGAGGCAAAACAAAACAAAAAAACAACCAGTCACTGCATTTAATTTATGAGCAAGACTATTGTTTTACAAATAACCTTCATGATAAATAAAGTCTCTCGGCAACATTTTCAACTGTGTTTTTATCAAGCCTCTCTGAGCAGCGTGTGTAATGCGCCTGGCAATCGAATCACAGCTGTGCGCCTTGGTGGGGAATCTCTGCGGAGACAACACTTCCTTAATTTAAACAATTGTAGGCTGCAGGAGTTCAAAAATTTCAGCTGACTTTAACTGTCACTAGCCCAAGCACCTTTATCCCCAGGCGAGCAGCAGCAGCTGGATTTCATTTCCTGCTGCCAGACTGTCCGACATCTTTGCTGAACATCCCGGGAACCGAGCGTCTTTACTTTAAGGATTTTATTCAAGGTGACAGCTCCTCACACTTTAGCGTTCAGATCACCTCAAGTAGCTGAGATATCAGTGAAAATGAGAGCGCTTCCACAGCAAACTCCAAATTTAGATTGACTGAGGTTATCCTTAGGCCTCTAGACCCAACCTCCGTGACAGAACAGGCCTGCCAGTAACTTTAAAACTACGGCGGAGTTTGTAATGATGTCTGGGGAGAAATATTCCGCAGGAGCGGCAGAGGATACTATAAGCGATAGGAAATGATGTCAGATTTAGTTAGGGCTGGAGACAGTGTTAGAATATACTTGGCATAATATGGCACCGGTATCTCTGTCAGCATCTCTGTTTTCTGTCACCGCACACAATCCGGGGCCTGTCTGTAGTCCTGACAGTGTCTTTTCAGATCAGGTTATTGCCAACTCGGAGGCTCGCTCGGCGCGGCACCATACAGCCCCCTTTGTTTGAAGTCTGCCCTTTTGTCATTAATGCACTTGATGTCTATTTAAATCTGACGGTGAATGCAGTATCTGTTTTCCTGTCAAGAGATCATTGACAATATTAATACCTCGTGTCCTTGCCTCATTTTGTGAGCGCTGACACCTAGCTGCAGTCGCCAGCATTCACCACACAGCCCTCCCTGCCCAGCTTCTCAGCACAAGCCTTGCTCCCAGTCCTCAAGAAACGTCGAAGTCCTCAAACGAGACTTTTATCAGTGCCAGGAGAAAGGAGTCTGAAGAATGCAATTAATAAGCTGTTCGTATCCTTCGCCTTTAGCACTCTAAACGGCCTCGTTGCCAGTCCCATGCCTTCTGAGTTTCGCCTTGAAATATCATCGGTTTGGGAGACAAAACCTTGCTTTTCACTAGGTGTTTGTTTAGGAATGGTAATTTCATCCCTTAAATATGGACATCACTCCACCAGGCATTGAAATTACTGAAGATGGCTTCATGGAGGAGGAGGAGAAGCATTGAGCACTACACCACACCATTCCCATTTGTGTTATCCTGAAGAGGAATGTATTTTTCACAACAAATGACAGACATATCAATTTTATTTTTTTCCTTTAGGAATGTGCTACTGTCCTGATGCCTCCGAAAGAAAGAAGAGCATGGCTTGACGTTAATCTTGCAGAGCCCATGCCTTCCAACGTGTTGGTTGCCTGTACTGCCAACATAAATGTTTTAGAGGCGTGCATACTAAATTCATACTCTGAGTGGGTGCTGTATTTGCTACGTGAGTCTTGGAAAGCTAAAATTGCAATAAACTGAAGATCTGCTCTCCCCGATCTTTACCCTTTGTGGAAAGCAGCATGTCTCTCCCTTGGGCTAGATTATGTTTGCCCTTGTGGGGGTGAGGTGAGCCAGATTCTTGGGCGATACTTTAGTGGTCTGTGCATTAGGCAACTCCAAGATAGAGGAGGTTCTCTCACCTGCCTTCTGTGCATGGGAAGTGACTTTAATTTGACTATGTGTGCCCAGGGGCACAAAGAACGACTCTGCTTGTAAAATGTAGCAACTTTGAGGATGCTCAAAGGTGGGATGTGACTGTGAATTTACGCTTCTGCATACCGCTTAGTACCACCAGAGGGGATGCTTGTGAATACGGGAGTCAGATCTGCAGGAATGTGTGTTCCACCCACAGCAGTTGAGAGGCATCTCGCTTTCTGTACATACCAACAATAATGTGCCTTTTCTCCAGAAAGCAAAGGCTGATTTTTACAAACAAGCATTCTCAGTGTACTGGTATTTAGCGTAATTTATAATTGCATCTGTGCTTCCTTGTGTGCCATTGCTTGGAGGGCGACATTGGAAATATTTTTTGCTAAAATGTTTATTTGTGCATCTGGGGGAAACACTGGGATGCATAGGGCCAGGTTTTAGGAGGTCCCAAGCTCCGGCCCATGTCCATTGATAACTTCCCGTATGGATTTCTGCCAGTTACTTCAGCTCTCTGCCAATGCGGAGCAGGGACAGGGTGAGGTGCTTGCACGATGATTCTGTGAGTGTCTGTGAGATTTTTGCTGGATCTGCATCAAGCTGTAATTGCTTTTTTTTTTTTCTTTTTGTTTTTGATTATAATTAAACCATGCAGTAGGCAGATTACAAAGGGTACAAAATGTAAATCCAGTCCAGATTACCAGTTTTCCAGAAGTGGTGGAGAAGGACTGTGATTTATAGCAGCACATGTGATGTGCCCGTGTGATGTCATCCCGTTTTTAAGACACTTACAGATGTGTGTGTAACAGGCAAGCTCATGCAGCTATTCAAGTTCAAGTTTGTCCAGTGAATTAAAAACTGCTGCTTTGAAGTAAATGCTTCAAATGTACAAACTTCCTTTTGCAGCACGGAAGTGAACTGCTCCCTCTATTGCCCTCCTCAAGTTCTCCTTGCTTTCTGCCTTTGCATATTATGCTACCACGGTCCTAATTGTAATTCATTTCCTTTCACTGTAGGCGTTTTGGGAAAATGCCGCTACGTTTACTACGGAAAACATTCCGAGGGCAACAGATTCATCCGAGATGACCAGCTATAAAACACAGCATTGCTTTGTGCCTCTTCAGTCCATCTCGATAAGAAGCGCAAATTGCATCCAGATTTTAAGCATGTAACTAAAGTCCTCCAGTGCCTTCTGCTGACTTTGCCAAGCCTGTCAAGATCATCCTTCTATCTTCGTCTGAGTAGTCACATAGAGATTGACATGATTGCCTTTAAGCAGGTCCCATCCACCAGCGTGACAGACAGCTGCAGCCAAGCACCCGGCCTGACAGGATGAGCACCGTGATGGATTGCCTGGTCCGCCTGCTGCTCGCAGCAGAGCAGAGGTCACACCTGGGGCTCCCGCGAGCCCGCGCTATCCGCAGCCCGCGCAGCGCCCGCCGCTGCGGCTCGCCTGTGGAGCGAGAGGGGCTGCCGTAGCCGAGTGGTTAGGAAGGAGAGAGGCTCTAATTTCACATGAAAAAGCACCTTATCTGCTCTTACTTTCCCCACTTGAATTAAGTACCTATGTTTCTATCTCACACATGCGTATGAAAATCTTCCTCACAGAGCTTCACCTTCTTCCCCACCAACAAATGGGTCTGTATGGATTTTTTTTTTCTTTTCAGGATGTGTTTTACCTCTTGAAATATTTGAGCCATGCACAGTGCTATTACTTTGTATTTTTGTTTACATAGAAAGGTGTTTAAGCAGTTCTACAGGCAAACCAAATTTTGCTAATTTTAAATTAAATCTCAAAGTTTATTCACCTTCAAGAAAGGGACCATTCTTAACGCTGCAGAGTAGTGGCACAGAGGACCTCACACGGTATATGCTTTGAAAAAGCCCGTGATTACAATCTGGTCACAGTGTGTTATTCCTGCTTTATTGGATAACATACTTTTAAGTTGACCAGAGATTGCATTCAGAATTAAATGTGTACATTTAGAAAGAAAAACTATAGTTCCCCCCGCCATCTTCAACAAGGGGAGCTATAAAATAAAATTTTCACCAGGTGTCTATCATTATTTGGAAGAAAAAAAAGAAAAATAACTGGTGGAATTAACATAATTAGAACCTTTGCTAATATGTTCTAGAAATGAGCTCTCATTAATCTCCTTTGATGTATATGCAAGCAATGCTTCTGTCAGCTTTTGAAAACAACACTGCATAGTATATTTCCGGCTTTTCTGATAAACAGCTTGGATGTACTAAGAACCTGTTACTGTGAAATTCCCAAAGCTTTATAAATACACTGCGTTCATTGCTACTGGATCCAAAGGAATGGGCCAAGGAATGAGCAGAAATTCTGACCTCTGGGCTTTTCCAAACCTGTTCATATTGGTCCCAATTGAGAGTGGTCACTATCTGACTTTTTTTGGCTTGTCTGAAATCACTGGTTGCTTTTAATTCACTTTTATTATTAGCTGGTGGTGTAAATGGGAAGGAGCTGGATGTAGAAGCCAGCCTTGGAGTTAGGTTTGGTCTTTAAAAAGAGATGAAACCTAATGACAGAGTGACAAAGAAAAACTTGGTGCTGCTGTCCATTTTAGACTTGCTTCCTCTGAATGTCTATAGTAAACATTTAATAAATATTTGAAATTGATGAGGAACATAGAATTATCTACTTTGCATCACTTACAGAGCAGACCTTATATTTTAAATTTAGACTGAGCTCTGAGCTGCTCGTTGAAACAACTGGTGAGCTTTGGCCACTTTTAGCACCTCTGGTAATGTCATAGATGTCTCCTAATGAAATCGTAATGACCAGTGAGTAAATTCACATTAGAACTTGTAGGAGATATTATATAAAGGTGGGAAAGGACAAATCTATGCCTCTCTTCTTTCCTAAATACTTATTAGAAATGTTAGGGTACTTTTCTATATAGGTTACCAAAATAACAGCAAGGTGCCATCCTAGTTCATTCATATCATGTTGTCTGTTTTGAAGCCTCAATACATGTTTTGGCCAGGGCATGTTACAGGCAGCAGGGTTCTGAATAGGGGTGTTTAGAATAACCTAATGTCATATTCAGTCTGGTTGCATATATGTTCTTGTCTTTATAAAAGGCTTTAACCCTGCCTCAAACAATAAACAGCACTTGCAAACTGACCACATGATTTTTCCATGTTTATTTTGCTTGTTTACTTTTCCTAATGTCAAAACCATTTGTATCATTCTCAGGAGTGTTTTCCTCCATGCAAAGCTTTGGAGGCAAAAATATTTTTGGAAGAAGATGTGATCAAAGCCTCTTCCATTTTGTTTTTCTGTTTTCACTTGGGGGTATGTATACCTATTGTTAAATGTGTTAAAAACCCTAATTAAAGTTTGCTTAAAGAGAGGTCACGCTAAAAGTCACTCATTCTGGATAATCAAAAGGATAATATAATCTAAGAATAACTGTTTTTGTACTATTAGAGTACGTTAGAATATTTTTAAAAAAAACTATCATACATGTTTTTCATTGTTTCTGCTAACTTTTTTTAAATATGCAGAACATTTTATTTTCAGATTTCTTCTGCTGAGATTCTGTTTTAGGAATGGATAAACTTTTGGGGACTAGCACTACTAGCTGTACTTGAGTGTTTCTTCAGTGGAAACTCTGCAGATGAAGAATAGGTGGATGATGTTACTGGGAGCGGCTCGTAAAAGCTTTTTGTGAGTGCAGTGCTAATGTTAAGTGTTCTGGTTGTTAATTCCTGATCTTTTTAATGACAACTGGAAAAAAAAAAAGGAAAAAGAAAAAAAGAAAAAAAAACCTGCAATTTTAA
>JAVCKT010014694.1:0-14649 GCA_032273925.1 Rhynchotus rufescens
TCCTTTGGTGTGATTTAAAGCAAAGGAATTTAATTGAATTTTGCAAATTTTTAATTATTAAAGATAGATAGCTGGAAAGAACAGACTGAGGAGAACTAGGAAAAAAATAAAGCCTCTTAAAAGTTATTTAAAATATAGTTCTTAAAGATACAAGGAGTTTAGTACTTTTGGATCATATATGTATGAATGAATATATTTGGAATAATAGCTGGAAAATTAGAGTTTATTTAATAGTCGTGAAATGGGCATGGCCCCACCCCTAAATCTGGTTAATATTCAGTATTGAATACCGAATAGTGCATGACAAAAGTGCAAATAAGTAACAGAGCTTTGAATTCCATGGAATTTGTAAAAATGAAGATAGAATTTGGGCTTTTGAATGAGCTTTCAGTGCAAATCTGGGGCTGACATTTGGGGATGTTGGTGTCAGAGATTTTGGTTATGGGACTTTCTCAGCAATAGATGAAACAATGAAGGATTTGCTTTGTCTGAACCTCCATCAAACCATGATTGGCTGGGAGCAAGGAGAGACGGTTAACTTTACAGAGTCAATAAATGTGGCCATCTGGGAGAATGCAAATTTAGACAAATGTGATATATGTGGGATGACACTTTTGCTTAGAACATGCCACACCATAAAAGCATTAAAAATACATTCATATGACCCACAGCATTTGATTAAAGCCCTTAATATACAATAAATTCAGTCCCAAACAAACTAAATAGGCGAAGTTGTACAAATTCAAGACCTGGATTCAGACAGGTTAGTTTTCTGCTTCTTTAACCTCTTCTCTCCAAGCATCTCTGTGTTTCCTTTCATTTCAACTAAGTCTTAGTCGAAATGCATCAAAACCACAATCCGTTGTGCCACAACTCCTTCTTTGTGTGGAAAATCATTTTTCCTCTTTCAGCTCTTTATATTTCATCCTTTCAAGCAACTACCTTAAAAAAAAAAAAAAAAAAAAAAAAAACCCTTAAGTATCTTTGCACATGGATAACTTTTTCTGGGAGGAGTCTTAGCATGTCTGAAAATGAATGAACTTACAGGACTGAATCCTGATACGTACAGCTAAGAAGATGCCTCATTCACTAGCATGTCCTTGCTTAGCTGCAGGAATATCACCCTATGAAATTCTTGGGCTCAACTAGTCCCAGGCAAGAAGCCAACCAAGGCTGACCCCTTTCCTAACCAGTAAAACATGCAGTGCTGCTATCCAGCCCCTCTTGCGTAGCTCACTGCACAGTGATGTTTAGCTGTCAATACATACCCCGAACACATCCAGTTCATGCATGATGTCTGGGAATGGGAATGATATAAAATTCCATGTTTTCTGTAGAGTGGACTTTGTCTTGAACTTGCTAACTTCGAGCTTACTGTAACTCTGTGTTTAAAGCAGGGAGTGAATAAGCAGGATCTCAGATGGTAAATGCTGTTCCAGTGCTGGCCAAAGCTGCATTGTGAGTCTCACTGCAGGCAAAAAGGTAAAATCAGGAACCTCCTTTTTCATTCAGTGTGTCTAGCTGGACAGCCATGTGCTACATTATGATTGGATGCTGATATCAATACTTAACTGCAGAGGGAATGGGATGGAAAATAATAGACGGGGAAAAAAGATGTGTGTCGGGGCAGTGTCTCTGTGACACAGCACCTCCTGGAGATACAAGTGATGTGGTACAGCTTATTTAGCACCCTTTCCTTTTCGGTGGAAACTGAGGGCACAACCCAGTCCTTACTCAAGGCCTTTTTTTTTTTAGGAGCTTGAATGGTTCCAGTTAACCAGTTAACACAAGCATAGACCATGCCTGCTTCTATTTTTAGTGTGAAATGTTAATACTTTTTTGAAATTACCTGATCATTCCTATTTAACAAAATAATACCAAGGATGAACTTATAGCCTTTATTTATATCAAATAATTCTTTTAGCATTAGTGGAACTAACCACATGAGTAAAACTTGTTTGTCTCAGCCTGTATTTTGTGTGATAGTAGACAGAAGATAAGAAAACAAACCAAGCATCCCGAAGTGCGGCTCAAGATTGCTGCAGAAGTAAAACAGTAGGTAGTCAACGCTGCTTGTTTCTTCTGAAAAAAAAAAATGCTGCTCCATGTGGCTGGAGCTGAGATGGTGCAAACCATCCTGGTTTCTCCACTATCCATAAAATCATTTTTGCCATTCATGGAGCTTCCCGGTCTGGTCTAGGTGAGGGCCCTGTCATGGAACCAGGATGCAGAAGAGGGCTTTATGTCCCATACATGTGGTGCAAAAGCCTGCTGGAAACCGGGCTACTTGTGCAAAACAGAAGCTGTGCCGATACTATCTATGTTTCAAACACTGAGACAGAGGTACAAAAACACTAAGGTTTCTGAGAAGGAGAAAAGGAAGGGGTGGGGGACCCTCCCTTTGAAAGTGCAAGAGTCCAAAGTCCAATTTCCTGTAAGTCTCTTGCGATCACATCTACTTGTGGTTAAAGAAATAAATATTCCACAGGGCTAACTGTACACTTGTTTGCTCATACTTTCAGTTCACACTGGTCCTTTAACTGCTCTGTGCAATAAAATACACAGTGCTAACCATGCAGCCTACTTCATCTGCACTTCATCAGATTAACATTAGCTTGAAATTTCCAAGACAATATAAAAGAGATCAATAAATAGCGCAATCAATCTCAGCTAGTTTTAAGTGTCCAGAGAGAAATTTAACAGGACTCCTCTAGACTGACATTCCTTTACCAGTAAATAGAGCACCAAACACATTGTGCTAACCCATGTGTTGCCCATTAGGATGCTTCTTGCACTTAGCTGGCAAAGCCAATGGGAGTCTTTCTGTTGATTTATGGGTGTTTTGGAATAAATGTTTACAACATTGTTGAATTCTCAAATAAGAGAAATAGACTTATACCTTTCATTTGCACTTCCAAATTCACCCTTCCTTGTAGCTTTTGGTTATCTTTGTGAGCTATTCAGGCAGAGACCATACAGCTTTGTCCAGTTCTGAATCCATCACTAATGGGTGAAAATTAGTGCAGTTTTCCAGGATTTGCAAGGGAAAAATAGTAATAATGTGACAAGTGCTCCAAATGAAGCAAGTGAGCAAACACAGCTCCTTGATTCCAGATATTTTACAAGCACAAATAACGACAACAAACTTGAAAAGCCAAAGCAATGTAGCACAATCAGAATTTCTGCAGATAAAAGAGGGAGAATTTTTTGAAATCTTTTAAAAAATTAAAATACAACGCTACCAATAAAGCACTAGATGGTACAGGTTTGGTGCCTGATTGCACAGTCATTACACTAAAATCAAAGCTGTTGCAGCAGCCTTGGTCTAGAAGGTTGACTCAAGCTCCTTACATTTGCTCTGGTGGAAAACAGTGAAGAACAAATCAGAACATTCGTTACTACAATTTCCCAGCAACTGCAACTGTTTCACTGGGATAGAAGGATCTTCCTCTGTTTTACAAAATTCATAATGAGAGCTTGGTTTTTGAAAAGCAGCAAATCAGGTAGGACATTTCTTTTATATCCTCCCTCTCTTTTTACCTTTCTGTGACCCCTAAGAAGTCACAGTCTAATCAGCGTGGGGAATTGCAGAATGAATGGGCTGGAAAATTCCTTTGAAAGGCAATAATAATATTTTTTCATATATGAATTCCAGCTTGGTTTTTAAGAGCTCAACAAAGTGAAGTCACAGTTCTTGTTTTTTTTTTTTTTTTTAATTATTTTTTTTTATTCCTTCATAGAGCTTTTCAATGATACTCACTTTTGCATAAGTTGTAAGTCTGTTGAAATCTTATGCTACTCTGTGTAACATGGTTTTAGTGCGCTCTGTACTGCCCTGGGAGCTAACCCCCTCCCCCAAAGAACTCTTTCTCAGCCCCTTCATCTGTAACCTTTCTGCAAGTAAATGCTAATTGAAAAAGAAAGAACACCACTAATCTTGGAATTTAAATGCATTTAACAAAACCAATCTCAATCTAAATTGTTGTTTCACCATTCCCTTTTCCCCAACAGATGTCGAGAAACTGCAATTCCTATTAAGAACACTTGACTGTTTACTCAGCAAGAGAACTTCAGGCTCTGGCTGCATCAATCTAAATGCGTTTCAGGACGTCAGTCTTTTGAAAAGTGCAGACTGTTTAGTCGGTTATTTTTAAATGTAATCTTCACATAAAAGAGTTGCTGCATTTTTCTTTTCACTTTGTCATCCCTCTCTCCCTCCTCCCTCTATTCTTTTTTTTTTTTTTTTAATGATGGCATCAAAAATAGATGTCCTGAATTTTTATGTCCCATTCCATTTAAGTTTCTCTCCATGGTGCTTTATTTCCTTTTTTTTTCTCTTCAGCTTTGACCAAAAGGAATATTAGTGAAGATTGTGAACATTACTGCTGAAAAAATACCAGAGATGTTATGTAGTAAGAGTGCTAGACATCAAAAGGATGAATATGTTTTCTTACTGAGCTTTACAGTAAAGCCCCCGTGGGCTTTGACCACAGACCTACGTAAAGTTATCTGAGCAGATAAAGGCGACTCTGTGTGGTTTTGTTGTTTTGTACCCTGGGCGTCACTCGTTAACCATGATCAGGGAAGTAGGCATGCGTGTTTTCTTGTTTTCTCTTTTTTTTCTCTTATCTCTTAACACGATCCATCAGTTTGTAAATGCAATATTAGTATTTGCAAATATCTCCTCAAGTGATAATCACTGAAATTTAGCTTAGGCCTCAATTCTGCAATTACAGTCTGGCTGCAAACCCACACATTTGGGCTGGTTTGAACTCCGGCATTTAGCATGACTCCTTCAAATGTGTTTGGTGATAGAAGAAATTTTAATCTCTTTACTCATCAAGTTTTGAAACATGGGAGGCCAAATCCTTCACTTGTGACTGAGGGAGCTAATAAACTGAGAACTGCAACCCCAGTGTTTGCAGCGGCATTGCCAGAAGCAGGTCTGTGGTGGCTGAGGC
Organism: Rhynchotus rufescens; assembly: GCA_032273925.1. NCBI lineage: Eukaryota > Metazoa > Chordata > Aves > Tinamiformes > Tinamidae > Rhynchotus > Rhynchotus rufescens. Next base: position 4,962 of record JAVCKT010014694.1, read on the forward strand.
AGCCTCGACCTCAAGCACATGCATGGCAATGCACCAGCTGCAGCTGGAAACTACCTCTTAAGAGTCTGCTCTTTGGCTCATGAATTCCTGCAGTCATCCGGATGCTGCTGAAGAGACCTTTTGGAAGGTGTCAAATCTAAAAATTTGTAAGAATAACACGTTTAGAAGGTTATGTCTGTACAGTACATTGTCATGAATGGAGGTGTTGCTTTTTTGAGGTCTTTCAAGAAGCTCTCATTTTGACAAGAGCAAGAAGTGGGAGCGCTCTGCACTGTGCAAGATCAAGCTCAACATGTGGCTCTAAATCCCTCTATTGCTAAGTGTTGCAATGCAGAGGAAAAGCATTGAAAATGCAGAAAGTGGTTGGAGACAAAATGAAAAAACTTAAACTGTGAATTTTAAGGTGAGATAATTTTGTGGATGTGTGCGTGTGTTGTCTGTGTCTGCAGCTGAACTTTTGAACTTTCAAGGAGCCTCCTACTTGCTCGCTTCAAGTGATATGGCTGGTTTTATATTTTGGGTAACAACTGGAATAAGCAAAAGTAGCACTTGAATCCTGCAATTAATAGAGACATAGATGTAACCATCAATTAGGAGGCTGCTCATGTGTTGTGCTTCTGCACATAGATGAGGAAAACAAGGGACTTGCAGTTCCAGAAGAACTGCAGTGCCAAAAAGAAAGGTCCCTGAAAAGAAGTGGTGTCAGTAAGAAGATGGGAACCTGGAAAAAAGGTAAGATCCTGGCTAGAGGAAAGGTTTTTAAAGTGGGGGAAGATCCTGAGGAACAAAGAGCTGCGTGGAAATGAATACTAGAGCAGGTCTAGAGATCTTAGCTAGTAAGGCCTGTGACTGGTAACTGCAAGTAGAAGCAAAGCAGAGTCCAATGGGACTTTCTGTCCTACCTTCCTGGACCAGCAGTGATCTATCTCTGATGGGAAAAGGAGACACAGGGAAGGGAGCATGTAAGTGAGTAATGTAGAGTAGAAGATCTGATCTTGTTGGTTCTTCATTGAACTCAGTATCCAGAACTACCAGGGCTTGTGGTTTACTGTCTCACTTGTGACAGAAGAATGAAGAATGCTGAGCCAAGATTTAAGGGGTGATAGTCAAACATCATAAGCCTCAAGTGTGTTTTAAAAAATGGAAAAGGTATTTTTTTATGATTTATAAGAACAAATGCAAGTATATAATTAGAAAATCAAATAAAATGGTTTTTGATTAAGACTGCAGTAAATACTTAAGGATGACTAGATAATAGAATCAGTTAAAACAAAAAGTGTATCAAAGGCAAATGAAGTGCAGCTTACAAAGAAATCTTCCATTGTGGCAATCTAATGAGGAAGTTTGCAGTGTTTACACTATCTGTGCATTCAGAAATCCTCTGGATCCAATTCTTGGTGAGTAGAGCAGACAGGAGTTTCCTCTCCATAACATGCTGAGATTTCAGCAGTGGTTCCATTGTGCAGAATGAAAAATCAAACCTTGGAAAGTCTTCCATGTATACATAGAAGATTGTGTCCTCCAGAGAGTTCACATCTGAAATCTCCAGAGCAAAGTTAGGAAAACTGAACTGTTTATATTTCTGATGCAAGTTGCATTTTAAATTTTTTCACTGAAAGTGTATTTAGAACTTCTAAAGAACCTCTGCAGATATAGAATAGGAAGCTCTGTAAAACTCCCCTCTCCCTGACCCTGCCTCCACAAAAAACCAAACCAAACCAAACCAAAAAACTCCTCACTTTTCACAGCAATCTGAAATGTTACAGATAGATTAATGGCCCATGAAACTGCTGCATATTTCTTTATTTCTTTCTACATATTCACAACCCTGATTTGGACACATGGACACATGGAATCAATACCTTGAGTCATGCCAAAATATGTATTCTCAGGTACTTTAAATGTAGGTTATGCATTTATGCATTATGCAGAAAATAAAAAGGACCTGACTTTCCAAAATATGCTGTTTGTTTACATGGTCTTGCAGACTATGTGAAGAATTTTTCAATAAGTTCCATTTTCAGAAATGATGAATTCACTGAAGGCCAGAGTTTGAATTTGAGATCCTTCAAATAAAACCAATAGAGGTGAGCTGAATAACTATTTCTCCAAATCTTGCTTAACTGTAAATGAATAATCTATTTCTGTAAATGAATAATCTATTTCTAGTTATCTGTAGGATAACTATTGTGAAGCATAAACCTATGTCATAATCAGTGGTTCTTAGAGCATACCCATCAGCAACAGGTCCTACAGTAATCTGTCATTCAGCTGACAGTACTGGATAGCCATCTGTTGTTTCAATGTTATTTTACTTTTCAACACCCTTTTAATGGAAAGAAGACCAAAATGGGATGGGATTCTTTCTTTTTTTTTTTTTTTTTTTTTCCACTAGTGACCTGAAAACCAATAATGAGTAAGATGCCATGTAACATAAATGAGTAGACAAGACTTGTGTATCAATTGCCTATAGAAACACTCACTTTTCAGAGAATCAAGACAAGAAAGACAGATTACTAAGGTCATGTAACTAATAAAAGTGTGTGAACTCGTGATATTATGAACAGTTTCCACCAGCAAAGTATCTACAGGGGTGCCTGAACTTTGAATTATATATGCAGCTTCTCAAAACAGTTCATGCCATACAAGGAGTTTGCTAAAACTGAAATCAGGGGCTCTCCATTTTCATTGGAGTAATTACAGTAACACAACTGATAATTCTAACAGCCGCCACAAACACAACTGCATGTGCATTAAGGGAAAGACACTTCTGAGATTATTATCATTTAGATAAAATGGTTTTGAATTTAAAAACCAACATATGGAATCACCAGCATTTCAGCAAAGTTAAAAATGTTTCTGTAAATGAGGTTTCTATTTTTGGTCCAAAAATGGCCTTGGCAACAGATAAAGTCACATTTTTAGGAGACTGAATGATTCTTCCTTCCAAAATATTAGACCCAAAGGGATTCAAGTCTGTGTTTTTGTTCTGCTTTTCCTTTGATATTGGGAATGCAAGTCTTTGCTCTTTGCTTATATTTGGTTCAGCAAATGTGTTCATTGTGGTCACTGCAAGGGAATTTCCTCTCTCTTTTCCCTCTGTAAGTTTGCAGTGCTAAAGGTAAACCTGTAGTATTCATTTTCCTTCTCTAATCTCTTTTCTCTTTAGGTTAGTGCATTTCCAGGGGGCTGTGATTGATTTTTTCATCCTGGCATGGAAAGACCCTCATATACCTGTTCTCTGCTCCAGCGGTGGGCTGCTGCAGAAGAAGGAGCTTCTGAGGAGGGGCAGTGACAGGGATAGCACCACTGCTCTGGGACAGGGGAGGAGACAGGCTCAGTCCCTGTTCAAATAGACACCACACTATGTGTGTAGCAGGCTACACTCATGACACTGTGTGGAAGGGCGTGAGCCTCTCGGACACGTGTGGCAGCAAATTGAAAGCTGGAGCTTGCCTGAACTTGATCACAGCTGCTCTTTTCTTTGAACCGCAGAGAGAATCAACAAGCTAGCCTTTCAGCTCTGGAGGCAAAGTGGCTAGCTGGGAACACAGGCAGAGTTGCCTCAGCCCCCTCAAGAAGGAGCTCATAGCAACATGATAAATAACCATGTAAAACAAGGTGGCCCTGTCCTGGAGACCTTTGCTATGACGAGATGCTTCATGTAAAATCCAAAGTGTAGCTCTGCTGGCAAAAGCTGTATTCTCCTTGCTGCTGATAGAACCTTATTCCCATTTTTAGGATCTATTCCAGCCATATTCTACATGTAGTTGAGCTGAAAAGTTGATACCTGAATTTATAGACTCAGAAGACATCAACTAGGAGGTAGGATTGGTAGGAGGTAGATTCTGATTAAAATTTCAGAAAACAGAAATGCTTCCAGGTTGTTATTCATTGACAAACAATATGAACAACTACTTCAAGTCCTCATGAAGAAAACACTAGCAAACAGCAGTCATTTTTTGCATCTCCAATTTAATAATCAGAACATCTTCAGCTCTTTGACATGTCTATGAAGGTCAGTGTTAGCTGAGCAAGAGATGTCAATGAAATGCATCTTTGCATATACAAGTTTTTTGGGTTTTTGGGTTTTGGGTTTTTTTTTTTGCTTGACAAGGACCAAAACTGAACTCTTTGCTATCTCATACTGGTTTACATGTGATTTATGTGGTTATTTATCTCTTTTGTCCAAAGACACTGTAAAAAGATCTGAGTAAAATTGTTACTGCTAGTACTTCTTCTCTACTAACATTTTCCATCTAGAGTGACCTGTTTTTTTTTTTTTTTTTAAGATTTGTTTCTAGTGTGTTTTTAAATAGCGGTCAAAAAGAAGAAGATCTTCATGTCAACAGTTAAATTTATGCTCAGACACAGCACAACAGAGCTAATGGTAACAGGTAAGAAAATATTCTTGGAATTTTAAGGAAATTGATGTTAAAAGATGGTTCTTTTAGGAGCAAACATCTGTAGTTTAGATAATTATTCCACCTATCCTAAATCCTTCAGGTTGCAAACCTAGGCTGAGAATCTTTTGGAAATAGTCTTTTTTGTATAACATCTTTCATACCCCTTACCTTGTGAAGGTCAGAAGAACTGGAGAACAGCTCTTACTCTCCTAGATAATAAACTTATTTTCTTTTGGGCCTTGATTCAGGGGAAAAAAAAAAAAAAAAAAAAGGTAATTTTTTGCTTCACTTTTATTCTACTAGGTCTTAAGTATGTATTTAAATGCCTGAATTAGGACTCTGGAAGATAGGGCAATAAAAAGAAGATAAGTATTTCTTTGGTTAAATTTAATTCACCTTTGGGAATGAGGATTCAGACCAGTTTGGGCACCAAGTAAATATCCTATCAGTTATGGCTATAACACAGAGTATCTACTTAAATAAGATTTATAATTAGGTAATTATAGTTATGAGTATTAGCAATACCGAAGTTTGTAGTGTTTTAAAAGCAACAACATTAAACTAAACAGCAATTTGCAGCTGATTCTTGCAAGGTAAATATTTATTATTATCCTTGTTATTAGGATAGAGAGAATAAGAAGAGGGGGGGAGATGCAAGCCCGATGTTGCAGCATGAACTGCTCTAGAAAGTAGAATTCTTGACTCTTCTCTTATGGTTAAAACCCAAACAGACTTTAGGGTCAATGAGCAGTTTACTGGTCACGGTGGTTTGATCAGTAAAGGATTTTGTTCTTGCCTTGGCCTTTGGCTAGCCCAGAGAGTTCTGGGAAGTCATTTGGGATTGTTAAAAGTAGAGGTTTAGCTCTTTGGTGAATCAAAACCAAAGAGAAACAAACCAAAAAGATAATGGGTATGCTGAACTTCCACAGAAGATGTAACATTTGTAAGTACTTTTGTGCTTTCAAGAAACATTCTTGTAAACAGAAGTTCAAGTCTAATAGCTTTTTTGTTTGTTTGTTTCTCCACATATTAAAAATGCAATCAGTTCTGCAAGGTATTTATCCTTTCCATTCCTTACCTTTCCTGTCAGGGTTGGTAGTAGGATGTACCTCTTGCAGAAATACTGGACAACTTGTTCTCTATGTCAAACTTTGGGTCCTACATCTCACATTAAGAAACATTATACTCTAAAAAATGTACACTTTTTTGTGGATGAACTATTCATTTTCTTTTGTGAATAAAATATTCAGTGGTTCAGAATTCATAACCTGTTTCTTTAAGGCACTGCCGCAATTGTGGGTAGAAGGTGATATTGCAGTGAAAAATACTGCTAATTACCATTTATTATTATCCATTATTATTACCATTTATATCTCACTATTTTTAACTTGCTCATAAAATTTCTCTTCCTATGACTTAGGCCAGATTGTATGATAATAAGTGAATAAATAATGCTAGTTCTTTCCTATCCTGTTTTCTTTTTTCTTTTTTTTTCTCATGAAACCAGATTTCTAGATGTGAATTGTCACTTTGTATTCCCTAGCCTTTCCTCAAAACACATCTATAATTTTGCAGGCATTGCTAAGTATCTGAGGTGAATGTTTGGTAGAATTCTGTAGGCATGTGACAAACAAATAAATATGTAAACAGAGTAAATAAAAATACAATACATTCTGCAGATTTTGCCAGGATTCTGGGAACATTTTCTACTGACCTGAAAAAGAGACTTTTTTTTTCTCATGTGCTGTTTTCTGTATGTTGTGTCACAGAAAGCATATTCCGTACAATCTGTGAAGCCTCACATTAGACACAGTGAAAGTTAAGTGAATTTTAGGAGGATTATTTATTATATTGCAAATCACAGCCTGGCATAGTGCATTTCTTCACCAAAATATGTTTTTAGCACTTTGGCAATCCCTTTGTATGCATCTGAGTCGATTAATTTCTCTGCGTGCATACGTGCTACTCAATATATTTGTTATGTGTTTGTAGCTCTCGGTGTGTAATGAGACATTTTTGCAGTTGCTGATAATTCTGTAGATTCCATTGTACCCAAACATATGGTGTCAGTTGTTTGAAGGCTTTAGCAACCCTCGGATTGGCTGCGATGTAAAAATGTAATAATCCCCATAGAAAACTTCGGACTTCTAGAATCAGAGTTGAGAATCCACATGCTCACTTGCAAACTGGGGAGTTTTAAAAGCAAACGGGCCCTTGTAGATAATTTAACATTAATGACTCGAGTCAACAAGAAGTGCAAAACATTCAGCCCCCAGGAAGAGCTATACAAATTCTGAGATGTGCTTCCACAGGGTACGAGCCAGATGGAAATATATATAAACAGCATTTTTTTCAGTTTTTCACATGTATTAAATTGGTGCTATTAAAGGACAATTTTTGAATATTTTAATAAGGAAGAATGATGGTCTGCCTTCTCGCCACGGTCCTAATACGAGGCCAGCAGCAGTCAATCAGAAGACTCCATTGATTTTGATGAGTTTTCTAGGGAGCCTTATGTCTTCAAGCTAGATGCGAGGCAGCTGTGGGGAATTGGGAGGCGCTGTTTTAGCAGATGCTCCTGGCTCTTCTCCTGAACCTGGAAAGTTGCTGCTGATCTTTTGCAGCACATGCATCTGGGGTGAAATCTGGATTCCCCTGCAGTCGGTAGCAGTTTTACTGGGAATGGAGTTCTCCCCTACTTTTACTAGGAGCAGAGTTCAAATTCATCCCCTTTAGTGCCCAGTTAATTTCATTTTCTGTTCTAGATATTAAATATTGCAGATGGTAGTAATCTGTTTGGATTGTCTCAATACTGAAAGCAGCACAGTTTGGCCATTACATGTCTGTAGACTTGTTGCCTGATTTAGGGCATAAATACACAGTTTCATTATTTAGAAGTGTTGTACAAAACAGAAATATTTATTCCAAATGTGTTTTGCCATTTTATTTTCTAAGTTTCAGCAATGTGAATAATACAGATAGACCAATTTCACTTTAAAAACTACACTTTCATGGAACATTTGATATTGTAGTTGCCTAATAAAACAGATAATGGTCAAAGGCCCCAAGTTAAGAGAGAAAAAAAAAAAAAGACTATTTTTCCCAAAATACTACAATTATAAGCAGTGTTTCATCATGACTAAGTTAGGCTGCAATATGATTTGTTAAACATGACTAACTATTGATAGGATTTGAACAAAACAGGAATGGCATTTCTTCAGTCCTACTAATGCATTTACTTTGATGCACCGCGGTAAAGATTTTTTAGGGAAAATAAGTACATTATGGGGTACATTATGGGGTACATTAAGGGGTCTTCTGTTTGATTTAACGAACCAGTGGGCCTCAGCTTATTTTTATTCATTATTTGTACAGCTCTTGTGTTTACGGCAGCGGTGCTCAGAAGTCCAAGTTGCAACTAGATGCCCTTGCTCTGGAGGCGACATAAACACAGAGTTAATCAACTGAACAACTTGTGACAATTTGCAGCTATCACCATCGTGTATTGCAGGAATAAAAACCCAAGTGCTGCAGAGAAGTGTGTGGCCAGCAGGAAATTATTCCCATCTCTTTCTGCGAGAAGGCTACTTAAAGCTCTAGGATGTACATCAACCAGCTGCTACCCAAGGAACAGAAGTCAAATTATGCAACAGGGGGAAAAATTATCCTGACTGCACAGCCTACCCAGGGGTAGGCAAGGATGGATAAGTAAAATGGGGAAGTAAAGATTTTGGTTTTCCCTTGAATTGCTCAAGGCCAAATCACAAATGTTGCAGGTCTTGGGTTATGCCTGGAATAATGTCTGTTTGGTGATGGCCATTTTTTTCCCCCGTGTAACACTCTTCCACATGCAATCCATTCTAGCATCAACGCCAAGGGCTTTTCTAGCTAATATGGTTACAAAGTTGTTTTCTGTGTGCTGCTGTACCAGTGCTAAAAAGTGTCACCTGTGTACCGAGTACTGACCTTTAGTCACACATACACAGCTCCTGTCTTCACAATTTTGTGTCCAAAAGAGCAAAAGAGCAAAATTCATTTTTCAAAAGCATTTCACAAAACACAAAATAAGTATGCTTCTTCCTTTGAAGCTGCTGTGAGGGAGCTGGACCTCTCTGTCTTTCTTCTCCATCTCTTAGCCAAAGCTCAAAAGTATATTCAAGTTATTCAGGTAAAATATTCAGACGACCAGAAATGTTCATCACTGTATACATACTTTTAGCACAGAGTAATTAATTCAAGGGGAAGTTTTTTTCCTAGATATAACTTTTTCATTACACTGCTGTTAGATAACCAGAAAACAGCAGTGCTAATTCTACTGAAATTATCTAGGTGAAAAAAAGTTATTCTGTGATATTCTGTGACAGAAGCAATAATAGATGTTGAACATGGTTTGCAAGGTGTAGTTTTAACATTCTCCTCACCCTTTGGACCATGAGAAGAGCTAGGGGCACCCTTGCTTGGAGCTGCCGCTGTAGCCTTCTCCCATGATCACGTCAATGTTGCTGCTGCTTGGAAGGGAAGAAAACGGCATGTTTGCAAATGGTAACAGCCTCTCTAGAGCCCACAACAACCTCATTTGGGTGTATACTCTCTCCTTTCCCTCACATACACAGGCAAGAGACCGTAGCTGATATCAGAGGAGTTGCACATGATGGGTTTTATTTTGTGAATAGGAAATATTGGGATTCAGAGTGCTAGTTACTTTTTGCATGCAAATGCCCTGTTTCTCTAACATAAAGGGCTGTATAAGTTGCAGATAAGTGTTTTGTGAATCAAGCCCTAAATCCTCTCTTTATTTTAACTGGAGACTTTAGCTAGTGGATAAGCACCATCAGACATTATTCAAACATTTTACGGCTTGCAAAGGAATTATTCTTTTTTTTTAAAAAAAAGAACAGTTTAAATAAGAGAAAACAAACAGTTTTGTTGGAAGTGGCCTGGTTATGGATATCTTCTTTCCACCCCAGTGGCTTGATGTGACTGTTAACCGGCACTTGGCTGTTTTATAACTGGTGCAATTATTTTGTCAAAGGTTGTAGGGTTTTTTCCTCCTTTAAAAAAAAAGTTAGTTTACAGTTTATTAACTTAGATTACTGCTAATAGCTCCCATGGGTCTTTCTACTGAAACAAGGACCAGGATAACTGATTTCTTAAGACCAATCTGGAAGACTTTAAAACGCATTAATAGCTATCACTGAAACAGCAGGAGGAAGAATAGTCTGTCGTTTGGGTTTTTTTTTCCCTTTTTTCTTCCTATTCTCTGCATAAACTTTTTCCCCAAC
>JAVCKT010014694.1:17562-28025 GCA_032273925.1 Rhynchotus rufescens
TTAGCAAAGAGAAGGCATAAACCCAGTCAAAGAAGACAGGATAAGTCAGGACATCTCATTCTTCAAAACAATCATTTCTCCTGGTCTAACAGTAAGAAGGCAAATTATCCTTGCTTTGTCCGTATTTGTATCAGGAATATCACTGATGGTGTATGTGTGTGTGGGGGGTGTGAATGGGTTTGATGGCTTTCTTCTTAGGAGAAGACTCTAGGAATCAGGTCCCTTGCCACGCACACACTCCCTAATCTCCCCCATGCACTGCCGTTTATCTCCCTCAGCTGAAGAACAGTCAAAAAACCCCAACAACACCTGTGCTTTTAATTCCTGAAACAGTGGGAAAGTCCTACATAAGAGCAGGGACTGAAAATACATGAATGAAATGGTGTGAGCTCACCCTCATGGATCCAATGATAAGTCTGTTTCACCTCCTGTATAGATTAGGGATAAATAGGAGGTCTGAAAATGGTAGCTAAGAGTCATATCTAATTCAGGATTTTAGTGAAAACAGTTCGGGTATTTCCTGCTTTCTCCCAGATAAGTAATGCTCTGAAAATGATGTTACTGACTGATATTTCAATACCTTCTGATTTTCAGCTGCATCAATGTTATTTGAAAGTATAGGATTAACATCACTGTAAAATTAGTGAGAGATGAAAGAAGCAGAATTGAGAAATACAGAAAATTGTAATAGTGAAAAAGAAGTCAAAAAGTTAGCCAAATCTTTTAAAGTTCTGTAATGACTCACTTCCTTAAAAGATTTTAGTGTGAACAGATACAAACCTACTAAAAGAAGATGATTTAGTGACTAAATCTGTTAATATCTAGGTATGCACACACAAACACACAAACACACACACACACAAATGGGCACACACGCACTCACATATATTGTCTATTTATATAAATATATCATATTCATATATCTATATATTTATGTATAGTCCACATATATGGAAGACTGACTGACTTATCTTTTTGCTTGAGAAAGGAAAATGAAATGAAAGGCTAAGAAAAGATTCTCTACATTTCAGCATTCTTCTTGGTAGTACTTTGTGTCTGTCTCAGAATCATGCACAAATATTTGCTAAGGCATTTTCCAATCAATATGAGATTTGAACAATTGCATGACTCGTTGCATCCTATATTTTATTATCTTCGGCAAAATGTGCATTTCCTCACTGTTATCATGGAGACACATCAGGATTTTCATGTGACACAGTTAAAATTCACAGTGTGTTCTCAGAAAGTGTACCAGGCAAACATTTTAGGGTCTGGTGGTGTCCTGTCAAGAAAGACCTGCAAAAATCACCAGGATAGAATGATGAATGAATTCTGGATTATATTGCAGTTGAAAAGTAGCAGAAAGCTATCTAATAGATCTTCTACTGTTTAGTGAACAGGACTCACATTAGGTAATGGCAGCAGAAAACATTAAAGACAATTGTATATGATATAGTATTCGGTCAAATTCGTTCACAGTTTATAGTCATTTCCAAATGGCATTTGCTGTTCTTTGTTCTGTAGCAGTGTCTAATATTTCTAAACATTTTAGGCTCTGTGACACCTTAATGGTATACAATAACAGTATGCCTCCCTCTTAGAAAAATGGATACTCTCATTTTTCTAAACATTGTGCCTTTACCTTTAACCATTTCCATTTAAATGCAAATTTCAATCATGTCCACCTCTTCGTATTCCAACAGAAACCCAGGGAAAAGACTATTCCTTAAATCCTAATTTTTCTGTAAAGGGAGCTGTTTCCTTCAGGTGTGTCACCCCATGTTATCTATCTTCCATCTCATTTTACACGTCATCAGTGTAGCAAGTTTACCTTGCAGTCTTCACAAATAAAAACTAGTCTTTTTTAAAAAACAACAACAAAAAAAAAACTGAGCTGTTTTTATTTCCTAAAAGAAAATTGGCATTAATAATTGTCTCTCTTTTTTTTTTTTTCCTCTTAAAATTGGCTGACATCACCAACTGACATGGAAATTTCCCATTTTCAAGTCTTTGAATTATTACCAGCATTTACAGGTGTTTACACAATTGAAAGGTTATAATTTCCGAAGCAACTACTGACAAATTAAGCGAATTTGTGTCGTAGGCATGGATTAATCTTGTAATTATTGTTCCAATTTAAAGGAAATAATTGAATTTCTGGGTTAAGCATAAAACGTGATGCTATGGAACATATGTGATCCTGGTGTCTGTTTCCTGAATGTCTGTTCTCAGTATGCAGCTTAGCAACACATTTGAGCAATTCATTAAGGTGTCTCTGTTTAGTGAGTCTTCGGAGAGAAAGTTATATTTGAAGCTGGCGTTTAAAGTAATACTCCAAAAAACAACCAATCTAACTAAAACATCTTTTTCCTTCCTCCAGAGATAAAAAAAATCCTAGATGCAAGACCCTTTATGAATTGTGAGTCCCTTTTGATTTACTTTTGACAAGAGAGGGCACTGTGATAACATTCTAAAGAGTGGACAAATGTGTATACCCTTGCTCTGAGACAGCAAGGAAGCCAAGGATTAACCCCTGAACCAATTACTTCACAATATAGCAACTACTTCAGCAAAAAGAGGGGGAGAAATAAAGAGACAATTTAACTAATTAGTGCAAGTCACAAGGTTCTTCATGGGAATTACTTAGTTGGAAGAAAAATTGTTGAATGTGCTCATAGGCAAGAGGATGACTGTGTAAGAGTGTGTTTGTTGATTTTCAGATTGAGTCAGCTCTTTCTGGCCAGAAAACTTAGCTGAAGATATGTAAGGTCCTTTAAGAGAATTGTACATACTGAAATGCTGCAAATGCATATTCTATCAGCAAGTGCCTGTGTTTAACCCTTAATTCAAATGCAGCCACGGGCATTTGTAACTCTCCAGGGTGTTTCCAGACCTGGGCTCCAAACCCACCTGGAGCAGCAGGTCTTTTGCCTGTCATTTTCAAATCAGTGGTTAAACAGTGTGGCAATTGAACACACACGCCAGTATTGTCTTGCCTTGCAGATAAGTTTTTTTCTGTATTAACTGTGATGAAAGCAATTCTGAGGATTTTTTAATATGGATAATAAGCTTGGAGTGCTTCCGTTCTGAGATAGCCAGAATTGGAGGAAGGAGGCAGTTTCAAACTTCGAACGCCTCATCTTTTAAAATCAGATTCTTTTCAAGTGTCACAAATTGTGTACCTGGGACTGCTTGTTGTTTTCAAAAAATCGTGCCTATATGTGGTTTATGAAAGTTAAACTGTATTGTTGGTAGGGGCAGGATATTTCTTTCCTGCTTTACCTACCAAGTGTCTAGAGCATTCTTGGTGAGATATGGTTGATAAGAATAAATGCCAGCTAAAGGAAGGCAAAAGTTAGAAAGTATCCTTTGCATATAAAATGTTGAATATATGGATAGTGCCCCTTAATACAGGTTTTTAATGACTACTACAGCTACTGCAAGATTCACATGCACAAATTTATTTATGCTTAGTAGCTGCAGACGCTCTATACGTGTCTAAAGTACAAAAAAATGCTGTATTTCCCCATTCTTTCAGATAGTAGCAGACGGACTCTTAATATCAACAAAGATGATAGATTTGGTATCCATTAATTACTTAGGCCTTTCAAACATTGACTTTCACTGTTCTTTGTCGACACCAGCTATTTCTAAGTGATAGTTGTGAATGATGGTGCCCTGCTGAAGAAATTTCACTTATCCTTACCACTCGGAATTCAGGGCTTGGGGGAAAAAACTTGTTGTTTTGGTCACTGTGTGCCAAGTGGTGAAGTTCTATTACTACCTTGGTTTATCATTTGTTATGCACCCTCCAGAACAGTGCTCTTCAAAAGAGGGCAAGAGTTCCTTCTCATTTCACAATAGATGCTGAGGTTATTTCCAGGAAATGTTAGTTCTTTGTCCAGGCTGGGAATCCTTCTCCTCCTATGAGCAGATTAACAGAAAATGAAGAGGAAAAAAATACCCCGAAACTTTCAGAAGCTGTGAAAGTTTCATCTCCCTCTTGCTAGCTCCTATTTGGAATAAACAGGATAACGGTTTTTCTTATTTTATAATATTTATATGTTTCTAATTCATGCAGGGTGAAGCAGATGATTCTGTTTAATTAACATAGACTACTAGCTCTCATAGAGAACAGAAACCTTAGCTAAATCTGTTTCTCCTTTGTATTTTTGTCTTTGGCCTTTGAGCTTGAAGGATATGTTACCTAATGGGTAGTTACTTACTTGCTGTCTTCATAGGAGATAGACAGATAAAATTAACAGATATTGCCTGAAGATCAGCTGTCATTAAATCTAGCTTTGGCACATATGGCTAATTGATAGAATTCTAGGTGCAGTAGAAGATTAGAAATATATATATATATATATATATTTAAAGACTTGCTTCACCTCAAATGCAATATGGGTATGATATTGGATAAAAATGGCAGGAGTTTCATACAGACTCTTCATGTTGTGATGACCATTAAAATGTATATCACAGATGGCAATTCTTTGACAGATGTTTTTTAAGTGACAACTGAAGGACTTTAATGTTAAAAAAATATAATCTTTTCTTCAGCCTGTTGCACAAAACTTTTTTTTTTCTGTGTTTCAGTTTCTCTTTCTTAATTGAAAGATAAGCGAGTCCTGACACATATTTGACTGTCTGAATCATTTGTCTATGTATCCGTGTGGGACATTGTAAAAACAGAATGGGGTCATAGAAAGCTGAATTATTGTAAAATAAACAGGTTGGGGAGGAGGGGCTAGAGAAAAGATATTATAGATCCAGACCCTACCTATGGTTCATCTATGCTTTCATCTCTCCAGCAGTCATTACACAGGTGTGCATAACGGCAGAACCTGTTTTAACACAGAGCAAGGCAAACATATTGCAGTCATTTGGCTTCTAGAAACTTGTTAGGATTGTACAAAAAAAGATAGGGCCATAGCATCACTGTATAAGAAATATTATGGTTTGGACATCTTGTATTCAGCCTTAAGTAATTGGTAAAATCCAAACATATCATTCAGTCAGGACAGTGCTGTAAACCATATTAGAGAGACGTTCTAGAAAAAAAGAAGATACATAAGGACAAGTAGAAAGAGGAAACTTCAGAAAATATTTGGACAACTAATTTGAAATACAAAGCAAAAAATTTGTCAGAATTAATTGCTTGGTTTTGTCAAAAATTTTTTTTCTTCAGACAAATAGATATGAATTAATTCTCCTTTCAGCTTATCCCTATCTGATAATAATACACAGCAGTGTGTATATGTGTGTGCATATGTGTAGATGTGAGCATGTGGGGTAAATGTATATAAGCAAGCAGTCTCTCAATTACATATTCATACAGACAGCATGTACATAGTTCTACTAGTATAAAAAATATCCAAGCTCTAGGCTTTAAATTCACCTGAACTGTGTTGTGTGGTTGACTGGCAAGCTGAATTTTGTCATGAGTAAAGGTTATGGCTCTCTGCCATAAACAATATATAACTTTCTTCCCCACATGTAAGGAGGCAAGTATGTAAACCAGTCACTTAGAACCTAATCATTTTTGCATGGTTATTTTCAGGCTTCCTGTTTTCAATTTCCATCATTTCCAAATATTTTAATCATGAAATCTATTTTTCTAAAAATGTGTCAGAATGAATATTTACCTATGAACATGATGTAACGCACTAGTGTTTGCACTGGCGGGTAAATGATGTAGACCTATAACCTGGGTAAAATCTGAGCATCCATATCTAGATCAGTAGCTATTTAAGTTGACACTACCATTCCTGAGCCAGTGGGGCTCTGTATCCCAGTGGAGATACTCCACCATATTTGTATTGTCACAAACAAGAGGCTATCACAACTTTTCATTCTTTCTCGAGCATCTTAGTATATAATTCGACTATTTTTTTTCCTCAGAAAATTAACCTGTGCCAGCCATTCATCTGCATGGGGAAATCACATCTGAAAATTAAATTCTGAAGCACGATCCATCTGTTTTGGCTGTCATGCTCAGCCCTAGGAACTCCTAAGCAGTTGTTGTTGTTGTTGTTGTTTAATGGGCTAGGACAGAAATGTGCAGCCCTCCAGATGTGTCCTGGTCTTCTCTTAAGATTCACACACTCGACCTCAGGTTGACTTTGAAAACTCATCTGAAGCCCAACAGGATCACAGTGCCCTTCATAAAGAGAACAAAAAACTTTTAGAGCTTAAGTGATGGAAAATGTTCTGTGACCAGGGGATGGCACTAGTACAGACTTCAGTAGCCTAGTAAGAGTTTAGGAAGGGAGGCATTTAAGACTTATAAGATAGCACAGTGCTTGTTTTTGCCTCTGAAAGTCTAGTTATTGAGTGCTAAAATATGTGACAAGGAGGCCTGTATTGCATTATATCTGAAATATAAAGATAGATCTTTTTTTTTTTTCCCAAAAGATTGGTAATTATTACTTCAATAAAAAGCAGGGCTTTTTGCCATCACCTATGGGTAGGAGTGAGCAGCAGATAATCCACTGTCAGAGCATTTCTAATTTTAACTAGTGTGGGTATTTCTCAGATAAGTGAAGAAAGGTAGTGAAACTTTACATTGATACAACCCAGACAATAAGCCTCTGGACCTACTGTAAGTGCTGATAATACAGACCCAATGCCATTCAGTGTCTAAGTCATTTCAAACAACCATATTTAATGAGATTTGAGTCTACACTGCCCTGAGCAGAGCACTAATATAGCATGAGGCATTGAGCTGCTCTCGCGCCCTGTTCACGCTGTACAAAGCAATGTGAGGATGGCTCCAAATGACAAGTTGGCACCACAATTCCTCTCCTCTTCTTTAGAAATACCAGGTGCGGAGTTAAGATCCAATCAGCTTTACCTCTTGGAAACCACAAGTTTTCATTTCTTATTGACTGAAGTGGGTCTCTAGGGATAGTTCTATAAACCACCCAAATGAAACGCATTTTTTTTTTTTCCCAGAAACGTGCAAAGAACAAGTAAAAGAGGAGATATTTCAGTTATAAATGTTTCTGATAACTGCAACTTTAAGAAGGAAGTTGACATGAAGGGCTCCCTTCATCATCAGGGAACTGCATGGTACAAGCTGCCCTGCCTTAATCACAGCTGTCATGAGAAAAGGAAATAGATTTTAGGGTCTAGATAGGATTTCTCCTTGGAAATGTCAGGAGTGATTGATTTAAGACACAACTAAAAAGCTACTCACTAAACGTGTGTTGTCTACACTTCTGAATCCTGCCCCCCCCCAACCAGATATGGTGTTGTCATGATTTTAACAAGTCACAGGAAGAGTTAAGCTGTGCTTTCTGAATAAATTAGTACAGTCACAAAATGACACTTCCCTGACCTTTGCAAAAGGTGGAGAGTATAACGGTAAGACATACAGGGCTGTTAAACAATGTTGTTTTTTTTTTTAACCACTCTGACAAAAGGTGCAAGCTCTTTAAAACAGTTTCCTAATGCACTTCAGCAAGAGAGCTAACTGACTGTCATAAGCTGACATGCGTAACACAGAGATCTTGCTACACATTTTGATGCAAAGGAACACCCTGTTAGTTGAAAATCATTCCTAACTGGATTCAGATGTTAGAGCTGAAGTACATGGAGAACTGTACATTTGGTAAAGCTTAAGGCACATAAAAAAGGGATCATAAATCTTTGGCTGTGGCCTTTTATCAGCTCTTAATTTGTCATGGTATTTTAATTACTTTCAGTGTAAAAATTTTAATCCATATGTAAGGGAGCCGATGCTTACTTATGTCTTGCTCTTTCTCTTGTAATATAGTTTTAAAAGGTTAACAGGCCTTTGTGCACAAGGATGTTTTAAAAAGCTTATAACGGACCATTTTAAAGTTCTCTTAGCTCTATACTAAGTATTGATTCAGACAGTTGTACCCATGGTGATTTGGGAAATTAGAAGGCCAAATCGTTATAAATAATCTGTTTGGGAGTCTCCAGTTTGGATGGGACCCAATATTTAGAAGCTTGGTGTTCAGTGCTTCTGTAAGAACTTACATTTTAATTATTTAAAGACAGGTACCTCAAATGATGATTGTACTGTCTAAGGCTTTTGAAAATAAAGAGCAAGTATGATGAGGTAAGAGACTGCTTTCCCTCATTTTATTTTTTTTCTTTTTGTGGTTGTTGCCCTTTTAATCACCTTATTTTCAGAGCTTACATGTGTGACTAGTTGCTGAGACATACACGAAATATGATCAAATTGGTACACGAAGCTAAGGGAAGCATTAAGGTATTCTCAGTATTGCATGGCTGCAGTTAAGTCATTCTGAAATCAATAATCCCCTCGCAATTCACTGTGCCACTTGACTGGACATACGGATGCAGATGCCCTTGTAAATGAGTTTACAACGCACCGTGCTTGTATCCGAATAATCTTTCTTCCCTTCCCAAGTCTGTCCCATTTTTCCTTGCTTCCGTTATGCATATGAAACTCAAATTAAGATTGCATGTAAAGTTGACTAGCTATTCCAGGTTATTTATTGGAAATGAAACTATATAAGCATACAATATGTGGTTTGCTTAAAATTGATTTACCTAACTCTTCCTGTAGTTCCATGCACACACAATTGCTGAACAGCAGAGAATTGCATTGCAGGGGAAAAGAACTAGAAGGAAAAGCTGTATCAATAGCTAACTTGCAGCCAGTTTATGGGGGATATCAATCAGGTAATAAGGATACTAATTTATCAAACACAAAAACTAAGAGTCATGACGTTAAATCTAAAATTGTCCTTTGTCATCGTAAGCAAAGGTTTTGAGATGTTGGCCATGTGGGAAGAGCTTCACTGTATATTGAATGCCATCTCAACTCCATTTGGACACAAGATTCAACTCTAGCACAGGTGGAGGGTGATCTTTGAGCAAAGCTTTGGGTAGTTTTTGCTATAATCTTGTTCTAGCTCCACTATACCCTCTTCTTACCTGCACCCTCCACCTCCATACACACCATCTGCCTAGGTGGTGACATCAGCAGTACTGTATTAGTTGTGTGCTAACATAAAGAAAAGCTTGGTGCCTTAACTACATGGACCCTCTTGCCTGTACGGTAGATGTATGAACTGGAAGGTGTGCTAGAAATTAGTAAGCCTTCTAAGTTGATGTCATTATCTTCATCATCATCATCTGTATGTACTGTAATGCTAGAGACTATATAGGACTCTGACAAGCCAGGCACAGTCTGGTCTGGCTCAGAAACTGTTACAAAAATGGCAGGTCTGAGGTTCTTTCTTTTTTGCAAGAAAACACAGCTAAAATGGGTGAGTTGTGCCAAGCATGGCAGACTATCTCCCAAACCTTGAGTTGTCATGTGGAGAACAGAGTGCTTTCCTTTTTCTCTGAGCTTTTAGGAAATAGTATGCAGACCAGTCAGACAAGTGATCTAACAACCACTTCAGGCTGCTTTAGAGGAGAAAACGTGACAGAGAAGAGGAGAAATAGTCCCAAGGAAGTGCCTTCCTTAGCTTCAATAAAAATTGATTTCAATTGTGATGGTACCTTACTTTTCAAATCTTTCTTTTACGTTAAAATATATGCACCTGTATGTATGTATTTGAAATACATGTGCATGTGCACATACACACACTAAGTGTTGTATCTCATGGTATATTTATTTACCTTTTGCATTTGTCCAGCCTTTTTCAGAATCCTGTTCAGCCCCAGGGCCACAGTGACCTTGTGGCAATGAATTCTTCTGTCATGTTCAAAACCTGTCACTTTTGCTGAATGTTCCCCTAGTTCTTTACTAGGGTGAGGAACTGAATCCTTGCTGTAAGACTGGGACAATATTCTTAAGGTATTCATGGAAACTGAGCTGTAGGGAGGACAAATAACAGGCACAGACCAAAGCAGGACTGGTCAGAAGAAATGGCTATGGCTCATTGTTGCTG
Source organism: Rhynchotus rufescens (assembly GCA_032273925.1). Taxonomy (NCBI): domain Eukaryota; kingdom Metazoa; phylum Chordata; class Aves; order Tinamiformes; family Tinamidae; genus Rhynchotus; species Rhynchotus rufescens. The sequence goes on from JAVCKT010014694.1 coordinate 27,465, forward strand.
CAAACCTGCTCTAAGAAGGATGAAACTTTTTAAATAGGTCTCCTCTAAGTCGTTTATGCTAAAAGTGCAATGACTTTGAATATCCACATTTACTTTAGGTAGCATGACCTAACTGCTCTGCTTCAAGGAGGACAAAAAAAACAAACTAGAGAAAAAGGAACCTGATACGATTGCTCATGTGAATGACCCATAGTATGGCAGTAGGCACTATCAGCCAAGGATGCACATGTTTTCTTGTTAGATATTATTTCTCATTTTCTGTACAAACAATAGTTCCTTATTACTCCAAATTGGCATGACACAGTGTGAAAAAATCAGATGGTACTTCATGCAGGCTGAGAAAGTCACACACGTTTTCACTCTGTCTAAATCTTTCATAAGAACTTCGGTTTGGAGAGAGTACTATCAAACATCTTGTTTCCTTTTGCATTAAAAATGTCAATTTCATTATTTATTTGACAAAAGACAAAGAGAATGGGATCTGACTACATTGGTAGTCTATGCTTTTTTTTTCCCCTAAGTATTCAGAGATTTACCTTTTTACCTCATAGAATAACACAC
>JAVCKT010014696.1:3416-24509 GCA_032273925.1 Rhynchotus rufescens
TCTAAGACAGAGGTCTTCTGCAAAAGAAACAATACGAAAGGAAATCTGCTGTTGTGCAACAGCAGCAAATACTTTGCAGGATGTTGGAAGTGTGTGGCTGAACTGTAACTTATTCTTACGGTGAAAGCTATTTTCCAGGGCACCACAGTGAGGTTGCCAGCCCAGGAAAGATGGGAACCAAAGACTTGTTCTTTGCAAAGAGAGCAGTACAGTATCCTTACTTAGTGCTGTTGTGCAGTTGTCCATTTCACCAGGCGCACATAGTGGAATCACTGTTGTGCCCAGGACTGCTTGCAGTACATAACCTACAAGAGAATAAAAATAAAGGTCAAAATGAGATCTTAATAAGTGTAGCTCTCTATTCCAGGTAGTCTAGTCTTACAAGTTAATAACAGAAGAAGAGAAGCTTTCTACCTTAATACAAAACCTAGTGAAGCCTTAAAAAAATATACAGTTATCAGATCTGCTGCCTCTATCATATCAAGCAACCCAAAAGAATAATCTCTGAAATGGAAACTCATGTTTGTAAACTCATATATGTAAATATGCAACAGAAATGAAATAGGAACTCCATGTCTATGACCACCTCTTATCAATGCTCAGAGTGAGGCTGGATAGGAATGGCCTTTGACAGATTGCACAGGTCAAGAAGCAGCAGAATTTGCTCCAACTCTGCCCAAACTCAGAATCCATAGCCTGACAGAGCACCCCCACAGGGGACTCAGCTAGGGTCTCACAACTAGGTATGGCAATCTTCTACTCGTTGCAGGAAGGGTTTTTGTGATCAAAACCAAAACGCAGATCAAGAGCAGTGCCAGGGCAGGGGAATGATTTCCTGGAACTCAGCAGGTCGGCATGGCTGGCAGCTCAGTGTGCTGGGCCAGAGCTGAGCCAGGCTCAGTTGCTCACAGTGGCTGTAGGGAGCAGTTTGAGATCTGGGAAAGCTTTACATAAAAGCAGCTCGTGCTCAGCCCTTCACTTGCTGTAACCAGTTTGGAAGGCTGGTCAGTCCCTGCACTGAAGCCCTCTCTCACTCAGATTTGTTCAGCTAAATGTGCACTTGCACCGAGAGCTTAGGTGAGGCACCAAGGCCCCTGCATGTAGTCACTAGCTCTCAGAAGCACTGTCCAGTTTGGAGATCCCAAACAAGTGTTGCCCATCTCAGCTCCAGGAGACAACAGCAACCCTTCTTTCATTCCTGATCCATCCATGAAGACCACAGCTTAGCTGGTTTAACAACAGGCACTAGTAGCGTTAGGGAACTGCAGCATGAAAGATGGGGAGCCTTGTGCCCAGAGTGCCAGCTGCATTACACTGAGGAGCAAGGAGCCCCTTCTCCCAGACACTCAGCGTCCACAGCACACTCGTGTGTTTCAGGGTGTGAGGTCTGGCTCAGGCAGAGCTTGCAGACATCCTGCTCCACGAGGGAGCACTTGCAAGCAGGACTGCAAGCCAATCACCAGCGTCTGCAGCTTCCTGGCTGTCCCATGGGGAACAGCTCGTGTTTGTTCCAGCTGGCCAGGAGATCCACTTGGCTGACACTCCTGCCGTGGCCACAAACTAACCTGCTCCTGAACTGTTTAGTCATCAGCCCCATTCCACTGAAGTCTGTAATTTGTGTCTTTGGGCTGTTTGCCTCTATTAGCATGTCAGGTCATGCATTCCTAATGGAGGGAGTGTGCCTTCATAATTTCTTTATCACTCTAATTCAATGCTGGTTATTAGAAAGTTTCATTACATCTTGGTGTTAAATCTAGTAGTGATTTATGGACTTCCTGCAGCTCATCCATTTCTGGCTGATTAATAAGGCTTCCAGTTAGATACAAGAATGGCAAAAATATCCTTCTTACAGGGACAAGTTTTGTTCTTCAAGCACAATTCCTTTCCCTTTCCCTCCTCTGCACCATGTTTCCTGCAAAGCCAATAACTCAGGTTTCTATTGAGCTTTAGAAAAAAGCACTGAGCCTCGGTTTGCCAAAAGGACAACCACAGTAAGGCAGCAATGACACAGGAATTTTGGCTCCGGAAAGGAGACCAGAAGTCAGACGTTTGCTTCTGCTCAGATGACTCAGCAAGACCTGCCTTTCACTGCGATGGGGCAGGACCAGCGAGTTTACTTTCAGGGTGGGATTTCTTATGGCACTTTGCATTCACTGCAGACTCTGCCATAGGCAGTAGTGACACACAGCTCCACAACCAGCTGGACCATCACAAAGGAAAGCTGGGAGGAGGCCACCAGCTAATGGATGTTGCAGCTCAGCTACTGCTCTTCAACTGCAGGCTTTAAAGCTTCGGTCAGGGACCTACTGCCCCAATGGACACTGTGCAGAGAAAATTCACTGTGTCAGCCCCACTTCTCAGAAACCAGAAGGGCTTCTCGGAAGTGCTCCGCTGACCAAGCTGCTCCCCTAGCAGCCTGGAGAGCAGCTGTAGGATGCAACAGCTCTGACACTTTGAATAACACAGTGTTTATGAAGAAGGGATACTGCAGTCCTGAAGCCCATGAAAGTCAGTAACTCAAGCCTCCCTCCTGTTCCCTACATACTACACCTCCATTCATAGGTTAGGGTAGAATTTGGTCAGGGGCCCGCAAGTCTACAAGGAACAGAAATCAAGCCAAAACATGCTGGATGTTTCAGAGACATCTAATCCTATTGTTCTTTATTAAGCAGGTGAAAGATGATAAATTAAGATCTCTTCTGTCCTACATACCTTGGTTTTGGCCTGCTACCTCCTTAGCCTGAGTACAATTTGGCCAATTTTCTGGTCACAAGTTCTATTAGTACAAGGCTTTTGTCCTTAAGAAACTTAAGCCCAGATAGGTTATCTCTTATCTTTGCTCCCCAAAGAGGCACCAGTTTCCACCTGACGCTGTCCTTAAAGGGGAAATGCCAGAATTCAGACACCTGTACAGGCCGGACTAAAATACCTCACCTCATGCAAAGCTCAACTCAGACTTGCCCCATTCCAGCCACACACAACAAAGGACAGGCTCCTTTACCTGGCTGCGGGCACACAGGCCAAATACAGCAAGGCCAAGAGTGCAGGTGTGGATATTTGCTGACACCCAGAAGTCTTGTCTGCATTGGGGCAAAGTTCTTCCTGTTCTGCACTGCTCTATCCTGCCCTTTCCCCCATGCACATATTCCTCCTCTGACGTCAGTGGGAGGGGGATCCCCGGAGAGGATAAGGGATCCACACTGTGCAACAGCAAGGGCAACCTTTCCCTGCGTGGCTATCAAACAATGCAGATCAAACACGGGCCCTAGGAGAGGCAGTTACTCCTGTGTTCCTTCACTTTTCACTAAGCAAATACTCCTTGGAGTAGGAGATAACACTCATGAGATGGTGGATGGAGCTAATGCCTCGCAGGAAGGCAAATTCTCACGCAGTGCTGTAGTGGCAGAGTGCAGGGGCAGCACTGGGACAGGCAGTACAGCTGGCAAGCACTGACAGCAGCAGCTGCTTTGCTGGGATAGCAGTGCTGCTGCTTGCTGGTACTTCCACAGAGCAGAGCAGGAAAATAAGGAGCACAACTGGTTGCCTTAGCTTCCTGCAGCCGTCGTCAGAGATGACACAACAGCTAATTACCACTCCAGTCATGCAAGGCCAGCTACTGTTTCCAGTTACAAGAAGAGTGTGAAGAACGAACGATAAGGGAGATGCACTCGGGATGTATGCAACTGAGAACTAGTCACCTGGCAAGTTTTACACTAACTTTAAAGGCCAGTTTGGAGGGGTTGTTGCAGTATGAGGGGTCTCGGGTTCTATCATCATTTGAGCTGGCTTTCCCTTTCCCTGGAACCCTAGTTACATACCCCTAGTTACAGACCTGAACATAGTTTACCTGATGAAAAATCCCTGGTGCCAGATTGCATTTGACATCTCTGTGGCCCCTGCACTACAGAGGGAGTAGCTACACTTCTAACAAGCCAAGTGCAGAGTGTCCAGGTGACTATGTATAACTTGAACTCAGTGTGGATCCCCAACACATGATTTCAGGCATCCAGGGCATGTCTGACTGTCCTCACTGCCAGCACTGCTTAACTCTAGTGCATCGCTTTCACTGTCTCTTGGGTGCTAGCCTCCCTAGCCAGCCACGCAACAGACCACAGCCGTTTGCAGGCCACCTCAGGCAGAAGGAGCATTTCTGGCAGTACGAGAGGCTGGGAGGGTGGCTGTGTTCTGCATCAGGAGCACTTTTAGAAAAGCAGGGCTGCTTGGTAAAGCCTTGCTCAATGGTCTTTCTTCAGGATTTAGCTGTGCAACTAGCTCCCTCGCCTGCAGCAACCACAGCATCTCTGCAGTCCAGCTCACGGATGCAGGACGAGCACGTTTCCTGGGAAAGGGCAAGTGACTTTTCAGGGTCATTTTAGCTGCCCCTGCCCATCCTTGCCTTGGCATGTAACACGTGGCTTCAGGCGGGATGGACCTGCTGCTGGCCCCTGGCTTATGCCAAGTAAAGTGGGTGCCTGACACTCCTGTTCTGGGGATGAGCTATGCAAGATGTGCAAGCTGCTCTTGTCATCCACGCCAAAGGAGATGCTCTGAGGCCTCCTTTCTAGTCCCTGCCAGCTATACTGTGGTCTCTGTATGTTTGGCCTATGCTCTAATGGGAGACACCAGAAGTGAGGGCACTGAAAAAGGCTCAAATCAGTTACCTTTAAGATACCAGGACAGCAATGTCTGCACATGCTTCTAGGAACAATATTGCAGGTTTGCCCATCTTACATTTTGTACTCATATCTTGAGAACTGCAGACTTGGTCATCTTAGCACTACTTCCACCCCTATGGATGGGGACATCTGCCCCAGATATCCTAGTCACACACTGCCTCTGTTCCTGTGCCCGAATCCCTCTGCCCTCCATGGCACGCAGCAGAAAGGGAGAGCTGTCTGCAGCACCAAAGCAGCAGAAACTCACCAGCAGTTTCCAGATATCTCAGCCACTGAGAAGTTCCCTGTCTCCAGGCTCAGCAACCTTGGTGTCCAGCCCACCTGCCATTAGCCGGAGCAAAGCTGACAGGGGAAGTCTGGCAGCTGACAGCTCCCAGCGCGTATGGAGCTCCACGGAGGGAGGAAGCCCTGTCTTCTCCACTAGAGCAGCTTTAAAGTAACTGCTTTAAAGTAACTGCTCAGAGACCAGGACCAGTTCTTGCCCAGAGCTTCCTCACTAAGCCATGGAAGGAGCAGGAGCTGGGCCTGGCTCCATCACTCACATTCTCCTTGAGGCCTGCATTGGACCACAGCTTCTCGGTGACAGTTCTCTCCCCTGTAAGCCTTTCTGCCTTGTTCTGCCAAGACTATTGATCTGGGAGGAAAAGGAAGCCCTTGCACCGGTACACATGAGGCCATCTAGTTATGACTAATCTGTCTCTTACATTTTATGCCTGCCCCGGAAATACATAAATCCATCCTCAAATCCACAAAGCCCTACCAGTTCTTTTCACGGACAGCTTTGTGCAAGCATGTCTGACTCACAGGCTACGAGATGTTTAACCCGCCGTCCCTGCCACTAAGCTGCTGTGCAGTGTCTGGCCTGTGAGCTACTGCAGAAATACCTGGCCAAGATGACAGGCAGGGACTCCTGCTGAAGGGGACTTAGCAGACAGGGAACATCTGCCCCAAAAGAGAGGGCTTGGTAACAGGTTCCTGTGGGCTGAGATGCTGAGCTCAGCCCAGCAGATGGGAGAACACAGCTCGTTGTTACGCTAGCCTGGGTGAGTGCTCCAGGGCCAGCCCTGGCTCCGATGCTCCGTGCCACACAGCTGAAGTCACCTGACAGAGTCAGCTATCAGCGCTCGCTGTGTGTCACTACCAGCACCCAGCAGAGCTGCAAAGCAAGGATCAGTCATTGCTTCACAGCGTCCTTAGGCTCCAGGCTTAACAACACACTTACATTTAACACAACACACACTTCAGACTTTCAGGCAGCTTCTGTTGATGCAATGAAGTCACGCACTCCCAGCGAGGAAGTGGAGAAGTGTCAAGCAAAGAGAGGCTGTGAACCTGTTTTGTTTCCAGAAGGAAGTCTCTGCTGCTGTGGGGATTTACCTGCTGAGCTCACCCAGACCATGCTGCAGGACTGGACTACAGACAACCCAGGACAACGTGACAGAGAACAGACCCTGCTGCCTGCACCAAGCTGTGCTGCTGGGGAGAAAGGGGATGTTCACTTTCATTCACGGAGGGGTCAAGCCTGAGCACAGAACAAGCAATGACATGTCCTACTCGTGCACACCAAGCTGAGAGCGAAACCCACGTGCTCCACTCCTCCTGTCACACAGCCGCCCAGGTACACCCATTGCTGCCCAGGCCTTCGTGCCAGAGAAGGAATGCGTCACCTTCACCTGAAGACAAACTTAGCCCTACCTTTGGCAGGCCACTTTCCAGCAAGAAGCAAGTGCCCCAGCCCACGAGCGGGACTCTGCCCCACCAGCTGCCCCATCGCACCCTGTCCCTGCCGGGCAGCGGTGCCAGCAGGAGAGCGCAGGTGGCAGCACGGACCTGGCGGCGGTGGCACCGCCGGGGAGCCGCCTGTGCCGAGGGGGCTGCGGCAGCACTTACCAAGGAAGAGCAGGAGGCTGCGAGCCCGCAGGCAGCTGGCGTCCATGGCGGCAGGAGCAGCGGGAGCAGCGGGAGCAGCGGGAGCAGCGGGAGCAGCAGGCAGTGGCAGTGGCGGCGGCGCTGCCCTGTCGCTGTGGGTGTCGGCCGCGCTGCCGCCGGCCTTTATGGGCCGCGCGGGAGGCGGGGCGGCGCTCGGGTGATGAAACCCCAGGTCGGGGCAGGTGCCCGGCGCCGGCCTCACCGCTCCCTGCCCGCCCGCCCGCCGCTCCCGGGCACCAGCCCTGCCGCCCCCAGCTGGGCCGGGCCCAGCGGGGCGCCTCTGGTGGGCCGGGGCACCGCAGGGCTTCGACTCAGCACCCTGACCCCGACATCCCTCTGCAGGGTGGCACTGCCCAGGCCAGGCTCACTGGGTGCCCAGTGCAATGGTGGGGAAGGTGGGAGGACAAGTTCCTCCCCAAGCCCTAGGGCTGTTGGCTGCCCCCTTGGGAACACGTGCTCTGCCCTTGCTTTGGCAAACATCACCACAAATGTCATTCGTGGCCATAAAACTACCTGCCCGTTGAAAAGAATCCAAGCGTGGCCCACGCGCCGGGGACTTCCCGGGGCCACGGATTCCCGTGGTGGATTGCAGAGCGTCGGCAGCGCCGGCTCCGTCTGCCCTCCACCCCTGGGCAGCAGCAGGTGCCATGGCGTGAGCCTGGGGCACGAGCGGGGGCCGCCCCATGGCGGCGGCTCCGCATAGGTTGCGCCGTGGGGCTGTCATGTGCCTGGCGGCGCTGCCTGCACATAAACCAAGGGTGGGAAAGGGTGCGGGGCCAACGGCCGGCAAGACGATGCCCTCGCTAATCTCCCATCTAGCGGCAATTCTGTGGCGATCCCTGGCACAGGCACCTTGGTGCCGGGGAACCTCCGTGCTAGGGGCTGAAATGGTCCATTAAGCTCCAGCACAGGCCACAGGAATGCGCCTCGCTCGGAGACCTTGACCTGCACCAACAGCCTCAAGGTCAGAGGGTGCTAAAGCCTCCTTGCTCGCTCTGTCCTGGGCTTCATGGCAGCCCAGGCTGCTATTCATACCACCAGCTCCTTTAGTTACCTACACACTCGTCCACTTATTCCCATTGCACATTTTTATTCGTTTCATGAATCTTGCTGAAATGTGTGTGCTCTGCTACTGCACTGGGGAAGGCCTTGTCCTGCCCTGGCTTCTATCCCTTAATCTGGTGTTTGAGGGATACCACCACCCTTAAATCCCAACTTTAGGAATTTTCCTGAGACAGAAAATTCTTCTATCTGAACAAACTATTCAAAATAGTGGCTATTTTTGTGACTCCTTTAAAGCAAAACAAATAAAACATAACAAAACAATGAAAAAAAAAACCAACCAAACAAAAAATCCCTTCTTGGTCTTCTTTGCCCTTCTCCATTGTCAGGAAAGGAGATAACCAATTTACTGCAGAAGCGATAAGCCTATCTTGCTGTCTAAGGAATGCATTAGCTAAGTGCCGTTTAATAGCTCATGACTCAAGTATCCCTAGTTTCTCCATTTTATATGGGGCTATCGATACAAAAAGATTAATTATGGAAGATAGCACAGAATATGACAGTTTGCCATATTTTCATGTTCAGACTGCTGGCCCAAGGTAATAATCACATTAAGCCTGGGAGTTTTGGAATAGATGTGATACTTACAAATCAGACTCCGCCTTATTTCAGAGAAGTTTTCTTAGGCAAAGAGATCCTACAAAAGGATAGAGAAATGGAAAAATCAGTGTTCCTGTGGAATTGTATCTGAATCCAATCTGTCAGTTATCAAACTGGTAAGAAAGCCAGCAAGAAGTGTGATAAAGATCATACTTCTGTGCTAGTACTAGTAGCATCCCTTTTTAAGAACTTTATCATCTGCTTTTTCAGGGATCGCAATGTTTGGATCACAAAGAAAGGATCTGCAATGTTTGGAAAAGCATTTCTGAAAGCTGGAATTTTTCAGGATGCCACAAAAGCAGCATCACTCTAAAACTTCCACACACTGACATCATCACCGATTTCACCCTTAAATTCCTGCATGATTTATCCTCTGAAAGAAAGCAGTTAATTACAGACTTGTACCGATATCCAGACACCATGTAACTCTTGACACAGTTGGATCAATTCATTGGAATTTCCTCTGTCAGATGTGAAATGTATGGAAAGCAATTATCATTTAAGCATCTTTGCTTCATCTTTGCGTGATTTCCTTGCTCTCACGCATACCGTCTCTCAGCGGGCTTCCCCGCTTAGAGATGTCACCATCCTTTCCCTCTCCTCCACATGGAGGTTGCCTCTTTGAACAGGGCTGATACACATTTTAAAGGCCAATTTTCCAAGTGGCTATTTATGAGTAGTACCTTCCTGCACCGACGGATTCATAGTAAGTCAGATTCATTGCATCCCACAAGTCTGAGTATGGAATGACATGTCTGCACAATGCTGAAAAGTAGCACTGATTGGGCAATAGAGCAGCCTGGGTGGATTTCTGCTACTGGCCTGAATTTTAGCTGGGGTAAACTGGCACACCCAAGTGAAGTTAATGATGGATTTATAGCAATTAGCATCAGCTTGTAGCCCCTAAAGTACTCTGACATTTCATGTTCTTCTTTATAGTGTGTGATAAAGATATTTGCAAATAGCTTAAGAATCTGTGCGAAAGACTCGCTGTAACTTGTGATTGTTTAATGAGCTTTTTTAAAGAATATCTCTATTTAAAATGTAAATGGCCTCAAGTCAGGATCATTTTCTGCTTAAAACCCTGTTAATGTCAGAAGGGCATTCTTTCCAGATAGCAGAAGATTCTAAGCAGTGAAAATTTCAAATTATTGACTGGATTTGTATTTTATCAACATCATTGATAAAAATGATCATTGACAGCATAGAGGATTTCATATGAACAAAATACCTTTTTCCAATTTGGGAAGGAAAACACGGGAAGAATGTACAGTTTTTGGTGCTTGAGAACACTTTACCTCACAGTGATTTCCCATGAAAGACTGCAGCTGCATTCATAGTAATGAATTGTCACTTTATGTATGCATTTAAAAAAAACCCCAAATCTATCAAAATCAGGTGTCTACTACTTTACCTGCTTTCTTGTATCCAGTTATGAGTATTTTGAGGATGAAGCTTCATCTTTTTTTTTTTTTTTTTTTTCTGTTAAGAAACAGCATCTATTTCCAAAATCAACCTTCTTGTTAGAAAGTAAATTTAAACCTGGAACTAAATCATACCTAGGATTTCACACACTTCTCACACACATATACACACCTAACAAAAAGAAACATATTCAGGCATTCCTGGAAAACCTGCCACATTTTCCAAGCAGCATGAATACCTACTTCAGCAAATGTTTAAGTCAAATCTTCATTTGCTGCAGGATATAGGAGATCCTCAAAAGTTTTCCTGAAAGATGGGTAGGCTGAGTGGACTGCAAAACATTAGACAACATTTTTATTTGAATTATGCAATGTCGGTATTAAGTCTTAAATGGTAAAGAGCACGGGACTTACACATGACCACAAATGTCCTAAGAAGGGAGTATGTCTAACTGGGATGGTTCAATGTGTTAGTCTAGAGAGAATGGAAGAAGTGCCAAACTTCTGCCACATAGAGGTCAGCTTCATTTCTGCCACATACCCAAGAACTGAATTAGGCCCAATGTTCTGCAACAACCAGGCTTTACTGTAAACTACGAGAGTTAAAAATGTTTTCTCAAGGCTCAAAGTGGCTGACCTCTTCCTGTAAAGGAAAGATAAAGAGAAAACAATACAGTTCTTTTGCTGTTAAAAACAAACAAAAACAAACTAATTTCTCAGCCAGCTCACTGGTTTGACATTAAGTGGCATTTCAAACAGAACAGGAGCTAATTTCCAAGATGGGAGTGAAAAGGTAGACATCTGCCAGTTCATGCTGCATTGCTGCCTACAGGGCAGTTTTAAAGCTTCATTCTGCTAGCTGGTATGAAATCTCCATTACTCTCCCCTGGGCAACTCCTGAATGGCCCAACACATGTTGCTGGCATAAAAACCTTTGTAATGCTTGGCTGGTGTTTTCCCTTTCCTAATTACACCTCGGTGCTCCACGAGGAATGATTTCCCAGCCTCCGAGGGGGTTTGTACTTTTTTGCATTTGTTCAGCTTTTCCGAGACTTCTGCCTTTTCCTACTGCTCAATGAACCCAGGCAAACATTTTTTTTTTGGAATTCCTGTAAAAGGTGTTCTTAGTCTAAGTCCCTCCTGTATCACTGCTCGTATGTCTAGCAATTGCCTCTCCTTCCTCCAAATTACTTATTTGCTGAGAGAGATCAGAGTGAACGAAGAACGGCTTTACCCACAGCAGGTGGCAAGCAAAGCTGGCAAAAGAACATCAGACCTTGGACTGTCAGTCTCATGTTTGGTCCTGTTTATCAATAAGCCTTCAGACCTCATAAATTAATTTCCTCTACAGCATTTTGCACTGATCTGAGATTGCACTGGCTAAAGTGGCCTTCCATAAACGTGGCCCTATGCTGTCTCTGGACTGCATTTCTCCAGGCACCTGCATTTTAACCACAGGAAGACATAACCACATGTAAATATGATGACGACTGCCCTCCATGAAGGTTCATCGTGCTTAGAGCTGCAAGCAGCATTTATACTGCCTGACAGGTGGCCAATACAGCCACTAGAGCTGGAGCATCCGCACAGCTCTGATCTCAGAGTAGATCCCCCACAGGTAAGATGCATGGAGTTGACTGATTTGAGCAGGAATTAAGCTAGGGTCCATTCAGGTGTTTTCACATGTTTCCTCCCTTCCTTTGGTCTCAAAAATCTAATTTAGTGCCTACACACAGTAATGCCTCCTATAAACAACTGTTATCTTTTTGAATTACCTTTTCAATACCTGAACACATTTTAACAGCAAGCCAAGTAATTGGTACGTAAAGGTGTAATGCTGTTTGCTGACCATGTGCTGCTTCTGCTAAGCAGCTCTGCCCTGAGAGCAGCATCCATCTCAAGACAGTAAAAGGATGGCAGGAACCACCACAGCAGGGACTGACATGACTCAGGGGACACTGACCTGCTTCTGCTGGCCTTTCAGCACTGCAGCCAGCCGTGGCTGTGGGTTATGCACCACAGTTCTTCTCTTTGTGAGCTTTCCACCACTGTTTTCCTTCTCTCTCCTCTACCTTGGATCTGAACAGCTGGCACTAGACTGGAGAAGACAAGGGGAAAATACTTGGTACATGAGTCTTCTTTGCCATAAACAGGGAGAAAGGAAATAACCTGCCCTGGACTGAACTACAGGCAGCACTGTAAGGCCCATACTAAACAGTTTCCATGTGCTTGGCAGAGCTCTCTACCTCCTGAACTTCTCCAGCTGGGAATGCAGGCAGTCAACTGAGCAGTTATTCAGCCTTCAGCTGAGGTGTCCTCAAAACCTTTGGCTTTTCTTGACAGGAATATTGTGCATTCCTTCTCTGCAACAGGGGTGAAAGGATGAAAGCAGGTAAGGGGGAGAAGGAAAGCCTGAGGTATGGACCCTTTCCGAGCCCCAGAGGAGGAGTTGTGCTTCGCCTGTGGTCTTCTTTTTGTCCTATGCTTCTGGTCCTGTCCTGCCACTGGGGCTTCAGCCTGCCACAGACTCCCTGTTTTGCCCTGTGACTCAGACTGTCCACACTGGCCACACGTTGCCATCAGGACAGGGCATTAGGAGCTGGGGCACCCTCGACACGAGGAATGTGTCATTGAGGATGATGGAGTAAACAACAATTCACCTGGAACCAGCTTAGCTAACCCACGTTCCAGAAACGGAATCTAGGAAAAAGTTACCGGCCGCACTGTATTTGTTTGGCCTGGTAACTAGTGCTAGGCGCAGGTGCACATGCAGGTAGTGGAATTCCCCCATCCACTAGCATCATGGGACACTCCTATTGCTCTTATAATTACTGTTAATCCTTACTATTACTGTAGGAACCAAACAGAAAAAAAAAAAAAAAAAAAAAGGCAGTCAGGATGAGCCCTTTATTGGGCTGGCTGTTGTCATGCGGAGGTGATGAGACAGCCTGCCCCGGGGAGCCTATAAACATGGGTGCTCAACTCATCACTCCAGTCATATTCCAAACTAGGACACTGGGGTCCTCATGGAAGCTCCCTCACAAGCTGAGCAAAACCAGAGCGCGGCGCTCGCTTGCGCTGAGCTAAGAGGCTCCTGTTTTGTTGCATTAAGCAGGAGCCACTCCGTTCACGTGATGACTCTCCACTGAAATTCAACCAGAAAGAGTGGCTAATCAGGAATACTTTGGTATTGCAACACTTAATGTTTCCGTTTTGTATTTTTGCTGCATGGACCCAACCTTCTTCTGTAATATTCCCTATTCTTTGGTCTCCAGTGAACTTAGTATTACCAGCTCCTGGGAGCCGATTATGAGTCACACGGTATGCGGAAAGCTCCAGGGTTTGGGTTGGTTTGGGAATGAAGAAGAGCACCTGAAGTTATCTTTCATCTTTCCCTCCAATCCATGGACTGAACATCACCTGTAATATCCAGCCTCCCTAAACAGCTGGCCTCAAAGTCATAGGCTGAAGAAAGGGATGAGCTGGCTGGGTCATGGGCTAGGGACCAACAGGGAGTTGTAGAGAAGGACTGCGAGAAAGCTGTGGAGCTACAAAGAGCAGAAGTATCTCCATCAAATGCGGAAACCATCTGCCTGAGACACAGATTTTTCCTCTCACCCTTGGCAGATGTGGCTGCTGCCAGGCTCCAGGAAAGGAGGCAGTCTCCAATTTTCTGGTCAGATTGGCTGTCCCACAGTCAGCCTTGGTAGTACAGTCTAATTCCTCCCCAGGTGAAGGAGCTGTTCAGACCTTGCACATTTGCTCTGTTCTCTGAGCAAGAAGTTGTGGGTTTGTCCAAGGAGTGGGGAGAGCAAAGGCCTAGGCCTATCCCACAGATAGGCCTAGGCCTCTTCACCCATGGGGTAGGGAGGGTGTTGGTAGCTTGTTGTGTGCGTGGGAGATGGGAGGAGAGGAATCCACAGCAATCAGCTGAAAGCCCTCAGGGTGAGATGCCTACGGCGGTCAGCTGACTGTGACACTTCCATGGAAAACTCCTTTGGGTGGCATCTACAGACCTGCTCCCTCTGCCAGGCAGTTTCCTGCAGCTTGATACTATTTAAGAGATGCAGGAGACTTCCTTTATGATTCTCAGAGTGCACGGGTGTAAACGGAGTCAGACAGGACAAAGGCCAGGGCTGGGTTTAATTAGACTAGCGCTGGTTATTAAATTAAGAACATCACAAACCTATGGTTGACAGTTCCTAACACTCCTGCAGCCAGGGAATGCAGGGAATGTCCTTTACGCATGAAAAGGTGGCTGTGGATAAGGCTGTGGTAATTTCAGTGTGAACTGAAGCTAAGGGTGAATTGCTATATGTGTTATGTATTAAGAAAGAGGGAGGAAGAGCCTAAATTGCCAAACACAGATTAGACTTTGGAATCTAACTCCTAAGTATCTGCCCCTCTAAGGACTTGTGCAGAAAATGGAATCCCTGAAGACCACTTTTTATAGAAGAGCCCAAATAGAGGTTTCACATTAGATGCCCAAGATGAGACGTTTGGCCACTGGCTCGATGTGTGCGGCAGAAGTCACCCCTTTCTATGTAACACACTCGTGTTCCGGTGCCACATCGGGATTAGTCTACCCTGCCCAACTAAGTGTACAAGGACCTTGCCACCAGAACCAAACCAAAGAGTTCGCACAGCAGTTAGCTTGGATTTAAGTGCAATGTTTTGGAAATCACAACTTGTGCAGAAGACATTCGTGCCCTTCTGCCTCTGTCACAGCTTCCTGATCATTCCCCCCTTTTTTTTTTTGTATAAAGTTTCCATTCGTGAAGTCGAAGAGAGATTTCCAGGAAAGGCTGCTGTATACAAAACCAATGGCCCAGCTTTCCAAAGCAGCTATTTTAAAGGGCACATAGGTTAACCGAGCTGGAAAGCAGGCCTTTATGGAAGTCTGTTTATTCTCTCTTCTCGAGCACTCTTGCGCAATGCGCGGCCGATCACGCTGCGCCAGTTGGGATGACCATCCACATTAGCCGTGTCGCGCATCCTCAGAGCTGCCAGCGGCATTGCAAATGTTGGAATTGTCCTTTACGTAGATCTAAGTAACACTGGAGCCTCTGGGTAACTGATTGTTTATGTGGCTTTTGTAAACAGGATATTAACAACTTCTAAATATCCTGTTGCAGACCCGTCAGCTGTCGATTTGCAAGCTGCAAGAGACCAGTTTGTTATATGCCCATCCGTAATAAGTCTACTACAACTTCACTGGCAGCGTTGCACAACTGTTCCTGACCACAATCGCCTCTAATTGTATGTACCAAGGCTTCTACTTTGTACAGATCACTTCTGGAGTCAGGACATGTTTAGAGTATTTCTTTCCTGGGGAACTATAATTCAAAAAAGGAATACATTATTATCATCACTTTACATACACTTGCACTGTGCAATGACCAGCATTCTCCTAGACAGCAAGGGAACTGAATTGCTCTGGGTTCTCTTTTAATTAGATTTTAAAAATTTAAATAGAAATTTGCCCTCCAGATTAGTGAAGAGGGTGATATGTGTATGTACACATTCAGACACACCTACAAAGAAGTATGTATCCCCCAAAATTTCTTGGGTCTTCTTTCAGTTTTGCAGAATAGGCATTTGGATGGTCAATGAGTAGATAACTGCCAAAAATCTATAAACTTTATGAAGTAACTTCTAAAATACCTCTCAAGGAAAGTGTTAACACAATCCATCACTCAACCACAGCAGAGCTAAAAAGAGAGGCAGGAAGTTCCTTTGGAACTAAATACTGTATTAAAAGCTCTGTGGGATGGAGGGGTTGCCTGTGTGCAAAGGGAAACTCCAGTTTGGAAGGTAACAGGAATACTGTTCCAAGAATACTTGGTGGGGAGCACTAGAGGCCCAAAGCTGTGTTACTCCTCATGCAAACGTGAGTAACCCAGTGCTGGCAGGGCATGGATGCAAAGCAGTTTCACAGTAGCTGCCTAGCTCCAAAACTAGTGCCTTAAGGAACTGTGACTCCAGGCTCCAGCTGTGCTAGTATAGGCACTTAGGAGATAGAGCTGGCTCAATGGGAATCTTAAATACCACTTGGCCAGGTGATATTTAAGGCCAGTCCTTGTAAGAACATGATCATTGTGGTCCCCAGAGGCGACGTGTACAAGCGGAGATTTTGTCTTAGCTCCTTGGTGCTCTCTGATATGACGTTATAGCTGTTTTTATAGCTATTTCTTAGCAAACCCTTGGGGTCTGTGCATTGCACAGCTTCTAACACTGTCCCTCAGGACTCTAGTGCTTCTGTGAGCACAAGCAGATCCCCTTTATCCCACATCCTTCCGTATGTACCTGCGCTCACACGATTGCTCCTTTTCCGTGTCCCCTCCATTGGATTTGCCCACACAAAGACATTCATTCAGCCTCCACCCTGTGGTAGAGGCTGGCTGAGCTAGTCCAGGTTACTGTCCTTGCTTAAAGTAGCTGTGAAGGTGATGAGGGCACAGCTTACAGCCTTAGTCTCTACAGGAGACAATGATAGCCCCTTAGCTGCATTTTTAGCCCCTTAGCTGTATTTTTGTCCCTGCTTAATGGCCTTGCCATCTCTTCTTTGGGCCCATTCCTTTGGTGCCAGGCACAGCTTCGCAGCAATCCTTATCAGCTACTAGGTAGGCGCACTGGGGAAACAGATCTTTCTTTTCCCCTTGCTCCTGCTAGATGCTGAAAAGCTCATCTTCCAGCCACCACTTCTCTGACACCTGCACGTTCCCATTCTTTCCCACTTCCCAAGCGCAACCCCCAACTACAGCTGTGGCCCTCATTCACTGTGTCCTCTGATTGTCATCCCGAACAGCAATTAAGCAGAACTGCAGTCCATAAAATCAGAACTGCTTGACACAAGGCACACACTGGCACCTGGTGGTCCTGTGATGACTTTTTTGGAAAAGTGTAGGAAAGGTTTGCTCTTGTTTCTTTTAATCCCCTTCTTCCAGCAGTCCTACGTATATATCAGACACACTGATAAGCAACACTCTTGCTTATCCTGAACAAAAATCCAGGCAACCTGAGAGCTCTTATTTCTTGGCATCCCTCTTCTGTATGTCCTCCCCTCCCCATACACACTCCCCCAGGAGTTTTGACTCAAAAGCCTTCGAGTCCCATGCTGTGTCACAAGGCATGAAAAGCTTGAACATTTGTCTCATTTCAGCCTATCTCCCAGAATGACCCCCGTGGTGGCACTGTCACCAGTCTTCTGAGAACAGAAGCCCATTCTCTTCTGCTCTGCTCTTATGCCAGTCACCTAGGCGAGAGGAGTGTGAGGGGGGCAGAAAGAGACTCTGAGCTGCGGCCCTGCATAAGTGCAGCTTTGGGTGCACAAGGGCTGCGGGGTACAGCCTGTTCTGGTGTCGTTCCTGCTGCCACCACAAGTGGGAAACATTGGGCCCACTTCTCCCACCTCTGCAGTAACAGCACCTGAACACAGACTACTGCATCTAAATTTCATCTGCATTTAACTGCAAATGAAATGAAGACCAACTTTTACATTTATAACAGAAAGGAAAAATCAGGGTTGTAAATTCCTCACGCCACCTGTTATAAGACACATCATTGTGACTGCACTATGAACTCAGCTGGACTTCGCAGGGAATATTTCCAGATTGCTTTGCAGATAAAGCACAAGGAAATTGTGTCACTTACACCCACTACAAGCGTATCTACAGGTAAGGAATGAGATTGTTAAATGCCCTTGGGGAGATATGAGAAGCATTTAAAGCATAAAAATTGCTTACCTTTCCCTCACCGGGTAGGTAGATAAACACAAATGTCACTGTTCAATAATGCCTAAAAGTCTGAGGCAAGCACTCAGAAGCAAAGGAACTGAGGGCTTCTGACCAGCCATGGTGTGAGGATGTGCAGCCCTAGGGACAGAACATTCCCAAGCAGCTCAAACGTGAGCAGCCCTGGAGAACTGCACAAGCCTGGAGAGGCCAAGGGAAGGCGAGTGTGCGAGGCCCACGCTTCTGTGCTGGACACCAAGGCCCGGGAGTTTCACAAGGCCATTCCCTGCCTCCCAGGAGCTGCCTGTGTTCAGACTTTCAGTCACGTGGCTGCTGGGACAGACACTGCTCACCGCACGCTAAGGGAGGGTGGCAGCAATTTGCTTTACTGCTCCTGCCAAAAGCCTCCATTAGACTATGTTGTGAAAGCTCCAGAGAGGCAAAACATTCCTAAAACCACTTTATTAATTTTAATAACACCCTGAAACTCCCCCCAGTTGTTTATGGACGGCAGGGCTGAGGGAGGCAAGCAGCAAAGGCGGCGACAGAGCAGCAATCCCCCTCTCTGCAGTGTGAGGGGCCGGGCAGCCTCGCTGTGCTTTCTGCTGGCTGCTGAAACGCTGTCTGCTTCCCCAACAGGTCATGCTGAGGGAGAGGCTGCGTTTAGATCTGCTGATGCCAAGCTCAGTGTAAAATAAAACATTGTGTTACCCTCTCCAGCACCTACGAACTGCCTTCACAGCCTCTAACAAACACATTTATTCCCATGACATTCCTGCAGCTATTTTGCTGCTTCTCTGCCCGGGAAGTGAGGCACAGGCGGCGCGTGCAGCTTACCCAGCACACATGTTGGAGCAGAGACTTGTACCTGCACCTCCCGGGATGCCGAGCACTGCCCTTCGCACAGACCACTTCCTCCGTGACCGTGACTCAGAGCAGGGCTGGCTGCCTCCCAGGCTCCTTCTCCTGGTGCTACAGCCCAGATTCGTGCTGGGAGGAAGACAAACATTCAAAACTAACCAATAAGAGATATTTACAGGCAGTAAATACATCTGGCCATCAAAGCCAGATGTGATAACCACTCTGTCCCGTGGATCTATTCGCTCTTGTAGGTGAGTCACACTGGATGCTGTGGGTTGTAATCTCAGAAAACAGAGCCAGGCTCTCCTTCCCTTTGCTGCTTGCCTCATAGCACACACCAAGCACCTTGTAGCTCACATCTCATACCCAGGTAACTCTTTGCCTTAATAAAGCAACACAGGATTTGGAAGGTCCACAGCTTGAGAGGAACCCACTGTTCAGCTGAGAAATAAAAGACAAACTTAGTGTTCAAAATCTCCAAGATCTCTGACACCCAAGTCAGAGCCTCAGCTCTGCAGCAGCACAAGGCAGGGCATGTATATTGAAATTAAAGCACAGAGTGTTTCTGTGCATTAAAACACAGAAAATACTATCTGGCTTAAAAGAAATGGTACATGTGACAGCAAATGGGTCAAGTTCCTTTTTGTGGAGTATTCTGTTTCTCTTTTATTTTTTGTTGTCCGCTGTATGTGTTACTGTTTCAGATAGCAGTGTGTTCACAGAAACACACAAGTTAATATCTGAAGACCAAACTACCAAACTGCCACTAACCAAATATTACAGAATGGTTAACAAATAACAGTAAGACAATGCACATTTTTAAAAAGACATATTCAAATGCTTTGGTGACAACAGGAATTAGACTCATGACTGTGTAATATTTTCTTTCAATGCAGATAGATATAGTACAGAGAAGCTGGAATTCATGTGCATTATGGATAGTGCGGATAATCTCCAGGAATTCTATGCTGAGCACGACAAACATACTCGAGTGATGGAGAGCAGGTAAAAGATCTGTGAAAATACTGCAAGTCTAAAACTTACCACCCTCAGCTAGTATTTGACAGGACCTTTTTCAACAGCAGCAACACTAGTTCTGCTATAATTTCATCTGCCTGACAGGAGTCACAGAATTGGTCTGAGCTCAACGGATGCCTCTGGCTTCTCCTGGGTCACAAGAACCACAAGCCAATTGCAGGCAGCTCCAGAGCTTAATGAAGCTGATGGAAGAATGCCCAGGATTTTAACAGGGTCTGTCCAGCCTCTGCCCATATACAGTCAAATAGCCTTGAGTTCTCTCCCTCTCTCAGAGGGCTTTAAGCCTCTAATAATATTAGAATAGAGTGTGTTTACA
This sequence comes from Rhynchotus rufescens, assembly GCA_032273925.1. Classification (NCBI taxonomy): domain Eukaryota; kingdom Metazoa; phylum Chordata; class Aves; order Tinamiformes; family Tinamidae; genus Rhynchotus; species Rhynchotus rufescens. The sequence continues at coordinate 23,056 of JAVCKT010014696.1, forward strand.
TTAATGATTTGCTGTTACTGAAGAGCAGATGGACTGTACCTCTCAGCTTGTTCTCATGGTGGTGCTTACTAGAAAACTGAATAGGAACTTCTAAGAATCCCACAGCACTCAAAACCATCCAAATATCTAAATATTCCATGCATTAGATGATACAAGTAGCCCAAGTTTGTATCCACCGAAGCCAACAAAGGTTTTACTGTAATCTGCAGCAGGGCTTGGAGTTAGGTTAGAGCTAGGAGTAGGCTAGAGCTAATGGGTAAAATTTCAGATCTCTCTCTTTAGTTAAAACTATGAAAAAGCCTTGAGCATGCACATTAACTAACGGTGCCTCACAAATGCCCAATGGTTTAAAACCCATGCAAACTCACCACATGCAGAATTATCCTAAATATCCCTTTCAGGACTAACCAGGCTGCAGTTTGATATGGCCCCTGACTTACAAGGGTGCACTAGAGTAGCTTAAAGAGGCATCCCACATTGGGACATCTTCCCTCTGCGAGGGAAGAACTGCAAGGAGGTGAGAGGAGTGTGGAGGTGCCCCAGGCCACAGAAGAAGAAAGCAAGAACCGCTCTGTCTTTCAGCCCGTGAAACGTCCTACAGTGGGGGACAGCTCTGTCCTTGGCATTGCTCAGGCCCAGGACAAACCTGCCCCTCGCACACTCTCCCACACCACTTGTCCAAGGGAGCTGCTTGCCCAGAGAAGGTATTTTCCTTGTGCACCCAGGCATTGACTTGGGGAAGGAGAGGATGCCCGTTTTGGGTAGGCCCAGAAAGACGGATCCAAAAGGAACCACGAGGGACAGGGTGAGGAGGAGCGCGCGAGGCCACAGAGCTCAGCCTAGCTCCCCTGCAGCCTCGCGTGATTCTGCTGAGGTCATGGCAATTTCTGTGCAGACCTCAGAGCAGCAGCAGAGTGTGCTCGTGTGTGTGTGTGTAAGGTCATGCCCCGTGCCTGCGTCACTCCCCATTCTTCTTTGGAACAATCAGGAAGAAACTCCTGCTGCTTCTTGGCTCTGGCACACATTTTTCATGCACAGAGGAGCACCCAGGCCATACAGAACATTTTTTGCTGCTGTAATCTTGATGGAGAAGTAGTTAGTGATGGAAGAAGGAATTTAGGAGATGGCTGAGAAGTGCCTAAGGGAAGAGAACTTTCAAATATATTTGCACATGAGAAGTCAAGAAAGTACCACCGAAAAGCCAAGTATTAACAAGGCAAGGGGAAAGGGCAACAGAATTTCCTGTCTTTCAGCTCCTCAGGAGTCCTGCCTGCATTTCTGTATGCCAGTTCCTCCCAGTAAACCCAGAGGGACTGAACAGGGACTGCTCTGGAAATGTCAACAGACAGGACAGAAATCATCTTTTTTTTCTCTTTCTTTAAAACTCGCTTGGATGCAGCCCTGTGCCACGTGCTCTAGGTGATCCTGCGTGAGCAAGGGGGTTGGATTAGATG
>JAVCKT010014697.1:7204-24378 GCA_032273925.1 Rhynchotus rufescens
AGTGCTTGTGTCCAGGCTTTCAGAACGTGCAGGTTCTCTGCTGCAGTTGCCTATGGTCTCCAAGAAGGGATGCTGCAAAGCCAGACTACATGATAAGTTTTGGGCCCGTAGGAGGGCTTCCAAATCTGACTGATACGTGTTGCACCTGCTGTGATAATAGGGAAGAGAAAAACCTCTTAGAAGGGCTTGTGCAGGATGCGCACTTTGAGCAAGCTCAAAGGAGGAGCTATTTTGGGCCTAGTTCAGTTAATGTTCACAACCCAAACACTACTGCATAACTAGGTATCCTTATGCTTTGCTTTTAAAATGAGCTAGAGTATCTTGTTTTCTATTCAAAGGATGGTCAAGGATGGAATCCCCTCCTCTCAATGCCCTCATTTCTTTGTCACATTGGGCTCCAGCACCTGGAACACCTCAGCGGCCCTCAATGTCCTCCTCTGCCCACTTTCCCCCATTTCCAGGGAGTCTACTGCTATTGGCCACTTTCTCCAGAGCGCAGGCTGTCTTCCACCCCACAGCAAGGCTGTTCTGCAATACAGTTCCTAAGGTCAGCAAAGCCTGACTCCAACCTTGTCAGGAGCACTCACCTAGGAGTGGGAAGATGTGATTTCTTCTGCCTGTTCCTCATTGCCTCATAGGAATAGCTGCATGGATGAGCTCTGTGTTCATGTCCACCTTGCAAGACGTGGCTAAGGCTCTTTGCCTCTCTTTGCCTCAGTTTCCCAAGTACAAAACATGTCCTAATGTTTTCCCGCTCCCGCAGGGCAGTGTGAGTAAAAGCATGCTGAAAGGTTGGGTGATGTTTAGATACTAGACTATGGGAGCCATAGAAGTAACTTAACAAGATAGTTTATGGCCAATTAAAGCAAAATACTTGCACGTTAGGTACAGATAGAAAATATATAACAGGTCACCTAGCCCTTGTCCCTGCCAGCATAGGGCTGGTTACGTGTTTACAGGTCTTCAGCCTTGCCAAGATACAGCTGCTGGAGAAGCCTCAGCACTCAACCTAAACATTCGCACTCTTAATTTCCCCTCCTTATTCCTGTTCATCCCCCTTGCAATCCATTGCAAAGCTCGTTTCCCAGCTAATAACAGAGGAGTTACGGTACCAACAAGATAATATCGTGTTAAAGGGATGACTGTGCTAATACCTCTGCTTGGCCTGGGAGCATCGCCTGGATAAATTAAATTTTCCCAGGTGCCGGAGCTGACTCAGAATGAACTCACAGCTCCTGCAGTGAGTGAAAACACAAGGTCCCCTTCTTCTCGTGTGAAATCACTCAGCCTTCAGGCTTGTGGTAAGATACCAGGTCAACCCTCAGCTCGGCGGGCACATTAGCTTCACATAAATCACTTCTCAGCTCCATTTGCTTCCTCATTTTGTCTTTACTCTGAGCGTGCAGACACAAGATTTACAAGTGGCATTTCATCCCTGCTTTCCTAAGGTGCTTTTTACCTCCCCAGGGATGGGAGTCTCCAGGATGCTCCTGCTTCCAATACACCTATAAAGCTGCCCCTGCCTTTGCTCTCTTGCTCTGCATGGAAGTTGCTGCACTTTCACTTTAGCTACGTGCATCTCGGGCCACCAGAAGAAAGCAGACAGGATGTTTTAGTAGCTCTGACGGTCTTGTAAAATTAATAAGCTCCTTGGTGCCACCCTGGGAACACATTAGCTCGAGATGCACTAGAACGTACTTGCGGGAGAAACTTTCCTGGAGCCCCATCTGCACATGAATTTCTGCCAGTTGCTACTTTGTTTAAGCCCTGGGTGGAATTCTTACCAAAACAGCCAAATCCTTGCCAGCTGAGGTGGCATCTGCCTGGTAGCAGAGTTATACAGATGTTGTGTATCAGCAAAGCTCATTCTCCTTACACATGAAAAAAATATAGTACATGTACCCCCATTCCCTTATGTTTGCTTGTCAGCTTTGAGGAGCTCATTTATTTATAGATTTTTTGGTGTTAATGTGCCATTCTGTTTTTTCCACTTGCCTTTAGCCATGTTTACATTTTGCGAGCACCAATCAGCCCCAGGACTGTCTTATTTTAAAAAATACCTTTTCCTAGCCAGCTGGACCTCTTTGCACAGCCTTAGAAATGGCAAAGCTTTCATCACCAGAAAGCATTATGTTGATTTACCCTCTCTCAGAAGGACTTTTGAGAGAAATCCCTGGCATTCTTTGAGCATTAAAATGGAAATATTAAAAAAAAAAAAAAAAAAAGATGCATCACTGTTTCCTTAGAACCTTCTGATGAATTTATCCATTTACTGTTATTTAAGATGGACATTCCCTGACTTTTTGCAAGGCATTTCCAGCAGCTCTGGTGATAAAAAAGCAAGTACAGCTGAGAGCAGTAACAGCATCCAGGCCTGGACCAGGCCATATAATACTTTGAAATGGCTTTTCTCACACTGTTCATGTAGGTGCTGCATTTTAGGGAGCTGAGTGCTGACATTCAGCATCCAGCTATGCATCTACCCCTAAAATAAAACTCCTCAGCTAAGCTCAGGTTTCAGTTCATCCCCAAAGCTGCTCCAGGTGGAAGCCCAGGCTCAGGTGGACCCTGGCCTCTGGAGTGAAAGCTCGGTAGCAAGCCGCCCTGTGGACCACTGTGGTTTCTCTCTTCGTCTGAAATGATACTCGGTCCACAAGTCGATCCCCGACAGTGGCTGCTGCTATTTCAGGTTGCATCACTGCTGCATCTGGAAGGTGTTCTGCATTGGGTCATTTCTATGGTCGGTTGCTGCTGAGGAGCATGCACTAGCGCATCGATTTGTCCTCAGCGCTAAGCGCAAAGGGCAGAATATCCTGGAGACTTTCTAATATTCCTACTCCAAACATCAGCAATTAGCAGTGCAGCAACTCAACTCGATGCAGCGAGGCTTGGCAAACCACTCTGTACTGTAAATGCTCCTGTACCTTTGTCATCCTGAGTGCAATTTTATTCTTATTTACTAGAGGTGGCAACCAGGGATCCCATGATTGGGACAAGACCTTCTGAAAGCTCAGGGCTGTGCAAAACCAGAGCAAGGAAATGATCCCTGTGCTAAGAGACAAGGATGCTTCTGTGTCACATCCTACCCTGTTAGTTTATTCTTAATTGGCTGTGGCTCTGGGTAAAACACCCATGCACCCTTTGCCAGCATCCATTGAGCATCCTTCAGGTCCCAGCTGGCAAAGGGGCTCTCACTGGGATAGGGAAGCCCGTGCCGTGAGAGTGAACGTGCCATAATGGATTACATACCTCTAATGGATTAGCCAACACTTGCAAAGCATGTCAAGGAGGAGAGAAAAAAAGCATGTAAGTGTTGTCAAATTGATATTTGCACAGCATCCTGCTTCGCTCAGAATAATCCCATTCTCCCATTATGGGAAACAGCGAGGAACGTCGCTGTGCAGACTTTTAGGAATGGGATTATATCAATGTGTGACATGGGGGGACAATGACACTGCACTTGCATGCCAAGGAGCAGCCCAACATGCTTGGCTGAGTTGGGCAGGACACAGAGGACATGAGACCGATTGCAAACAAGGGCTGGGGACAAGGGACCAACTGTGCCCCTGGCTGCTGCTGGCATGAGGTCCTTCTGCCCGTGGAGGAGACTATGAGGAAAAAGATGTTTTGGGGAAAAACAAAGGAAAATTTCAGCTCCACATGCCTCTATCTCCATCACCCTTGAGCAGCACCTCACTTCCCTGTCTCCATCCACCTGCTTTCCCTTGCGACCTCCTGCCCTGCTTCTTCCAGAAGCATCCTCGTGACTACACATCGTGCTCTTTGCTTCTCGAGGAGGAAGGGAATCATTTCTCTTCAATTTATCGGTTTAAATGGCATCTCGGCTGGCCTGGGCTGAACCCAAGGAGTCGAGTAGACGACTCAGAGATGCTCGCGGTGATATCAGAGCTGTGGTTGAACGTGACCCGACAGCTAGGTCTACCAGAAGTCATTACCCCAGCAGCCGTGTCCCACTGAGGGATCAGCCAGAGGACGAGCCAATGAGCCTCTTCTCCACTCTGAGTGTTGTTTTTTTTACCTGAAAAAACAACATTTTTTTTTAGCTGAAACTAATTCTTTTAAAGAATCATGGGAGAACAGCTCCTCTTGGTTCAGCAGCACCATGAACTACCTAGACAAAGGTTGGACACTTAACTGATGCTCACCATATACCAAATCATGCACGTGGGCATCGTACTGCCCTTTCCCTAGGGAAATTTGTACCTGAACTCCACATCTTACCCTGGCCTCACTCTCCCACCAGTAGAAAAAACATGTACAAAAAAACCAATCCCAGGATTGTTGGAGAAACTCTTAATTATTGGCTGCACATCGGGTATCCAAGTGCTGCATGACAGCTCCCTATCTGTATCAATTCACATTTCTGAACGGCTAAGCCCAGAGAAGAGATGCTTTTTTTCTCTCTTTTGCTTACCCCAACATCAGGATACTCCAATGGAGGTTTTGGATGTGTCCGTGAGCCAGGCAGCCTTGCCACTGAGCAGAAAAGGTGCTGGATTTTCACACTTTGCTTTGCAGATTGCCTTGGAGCAGCACCCATGTTCGTTGTGGCTTCCCTGAGCCCAGCTGCAATGATGAGTTTTCCCTAGGGCAATATTTCCCAGTGACTAATAAAGTGATTTTTAAAGTTTTGATCCAACCCAGCCACTTGTTGCTGGTGCAGGTGGAGCTGCTGGCGGTCTCCTCATCTCACAGCCCTTTGAAGACCCTCGGAAGAATCCCACTCCAACTGTTGAGTTGCATCCAAAGCAACGCGATTCCACCTGTGCAGAGATGCCCATGGGGCTGCAACCCCAACACACTCAAAAGGGGCAAATCTAGGCACAAAGTGAAGCTTTTTTGGTCAAATTACCTTCCCCATGCCCCACTTGGGCTGCACTTCGTCCTCGGCCCTGTGCTCCCCTCCGCACATCTCCTCCAGCCCTGCTCCTTTTCAGCACCGAGTTTTATTTTCCACTCTAACCTTTGTCTTGTTGAGCCAGTGAGTCATCCCGCTCATTAGCTGAACTTTGAATATCTCTTTATCCGCTGGATCCCTTTCAAGCCCGTTCCCTGGCAGCGGAAGCGCCTGCTCTCCTTCGCGCGCCTCTGCTTTCCGTGCTGGCATCTGGCTCCAGGGGCCAGGGGATGCGGATGCAATTAGCAGGGAGCAGGCAGTGCTCACTGCTCCACGCTGCGCACTGCGCAGTGGGGCAGTGATGGGGTTCCCCTTGGGGCCCCCGGGATTTTTGGCTGGTGCTTGGGCTCAGGTCTCCATTTGCTGTCTGGGTTTGCAAAGCTGCAAGGGGGCTCTGGTCTCCATCATTTGCCTCTGCTGCTTTCCTTCTTGCTCCATGTAACAAAGAAGGGGAAATATCCTTGGGAAGGGTCTCCATGCAGCCAGGGGAGGCAATTTGGGCTCTCTGGTCTCAGTCACAGGGGCAGAACGGGAGGACATGGGCCAGACATTAAAGGGGATAGGAGGCAGGAAGGGCTTTAACGCCACCCAGAGCAACATAGATGACCTGGACCTAGTGCTACTGGCTGCTGCAGCACAGGCTGAGATTAGGGAGCCTCATCTGCTCCTTGGGCAGAGCCTATGGTCAAGAGAGGAGAAACCCTCAGTACCATCCCCACTTGCTCAACCAGTGCTGGGGGATGCGGGATTGACTTGACTTCCCCAACAAGAGCAGAATTCTCTTTTTTAGCCAACTTCTTGTCTGGTGATCCTCTTTAGACATCATCACTGATTAGTTTTTATTATTATTTTATTTTTTGTTTTTATTTTCCTGACATAGGAATTTGGCTAATCACCTTCCCAAACTGCTGGGCACGTGATGAGACCATCACCTCAAGCATCTCTCCGCTCGTCCGCCCGCTGACGTGTATTCAGGTAATTTGTGTCTCTCCTGAGGCAGAGAGCTGCTCTCCAAGAGAAAGTGATGATTCACGGCGCGGGAGAAGCGGATCGATAAGGCATGACTAAGGCAGCGCTGCATTACGCTGATGATGAACGCCTCCGTGTCTTCGTCCGGAGCGGCAATTTGCTGATTGCCTTGAGGAGTATTGTCTTTCAGGGCCTTTGCCAGACTTCCAGCAATCCTTTTGTTGATTTTTTTTTTTTGTAGTTGTTTTGAAATCAGTGGCTCACGTTGGTTTTTGAAACCGGTGGCTTCATCTGTCCACAGCTCTGCTTCATGTGAGGTGGAACCTTCTACCTGGGTGTTTCTAGGGATCAGAAGTTCCTCTGACCTACAAATTTTATGTAAAGCCTATTGGAACATTAATTCGCATAGCCCTAAAAAAAGCCCAAATAAACGGAAAGATGATTATTATTAAGCACTGCTTTCTGGCCCTTGGGGACTGCTTGTTCTTGAAAATGCCCGCTGCCTTCCTGAGCAGAAGACTTCTTGAGAGCTTATGATTTATGAGCGCTCCATCAAATGCGCCAGAGACACCGGCAAGATAAGCGTGCGCTAGATCCAAAACTAATTATATGATATCTGCAGGCAGCCCTTCGCAGGAAGGTAAATGAGTGCTGGGCCAGGAGATGGAGAGGACTTTACACTCCTGCAGCTCTGCTCCCAACATAGAGCATCCACCCCGGCCCTCTACATGTGGAGAGCAGCATTCATGTGGTTTAATGGCAGCCTTGAGCACTCATCCAGTTCAGTGCGTGAGAAAACGGCCTTCTAGGAACAGCAGATGGACCTCAGGCTGCTAAAGGACGTAGATTCAGCAATGATCGAAGCAAGTTGTGGGCAAGTGATGGAGGTCCAGAGCAGCCCCAGAGCTCCTGGGGGTTCCTGGAGACCCCCAGTGATGCTGAGGATAGATAGAGATCCTGCCCTTTGTGGGCAGTTGTGAGACGGTGCCCTCTTGCTCTGTGCTGTAGAAGATGAGATCTTGGAGGTCTTGACTGAGCAGGGGAAAGCAACTGAAACCGATGTCTCCATGACATGGAGATGTGTCGTCAACTGTGTTCCAGAGATGGCCAAGCTCCAAGAGCACCAGGGCACCTGGAGGGTGTCTCAGAGCAGTCCTGGAAGACAGGAGAAGTGATAACAAGGGAGAGGGCAGCCCGGAAAGGAGACGGACCCGGAGGATTATGCCCAGCACGAGGGTCACAGTTTCAAAGGCATTCCCAGAGGCCTGCGCTAACCACCTTAATGAAGTGGAATTAAAATGTCTGCCTAATCTACCTGCTTGCAAAGCCTGTCCTGCCCGTGGTACTCGAGCAGTTTCTAGCGGAGGAAAGTGCTCCGGCAAGGCTGGAAGCAAGAGAGGGGCCACGGAGAAGCATGGAGCCAGGCGCCGTTCGTGCTCCCTCCCCGTGATGGACGCGCGCTCTGGGCACACACAGTGTTTTTCCATCAACTAATCATCGTGATGATTATCATTAGCGGCGTTTTTACTGCCTCCATCAACGCTGCGTGGGGCTGCCTCCAGGGGGCAAGCCAGGATGCCTGAATTTGATGTCTCCTTCTACTTGGGGGCCACAGAAGTGGCTTGGGGCTGCCTCGCATATCCCAGGGCTCCGGGAAGGGCAGATGGAGCCTCCAGCCTCTGCTCAGCCTCCTGAGTCTATGGGAACCCTGGGCGAGAGCATCTCTGGTGGCCTGTGCCCCCATTCAGGTGCCCTCATCCCATGTTTGCTGCTCAGATGTAGGTCCGGCCTGGCAGGCTGAGACTCCTGGGAGGCTCCCAAAAACCAGTCAGACAACAGGATTATTTACTAAGGCTGGCAAGGGAGGAAAGGCCATAAATTCCCTAGATATAATGACTGAGTCAGAGAGCAAGGCAGACACAGACAATTCCAGCATGGCCTGGAATAACAGCTGAAGAGGAGGGGACAGTTCCCGGTGGCTCATGTTGTCCTCCAACCTGGGAGGTCTCTTGGAGGCCTGGAGATGCCAGCAGGTCCTGCTGGGTATGGGTAGTCCCAGCTCTGCATTCACTTTCCGTGCTTGGAAGCAGCAGTTTTCCTTGGTCTCCTGCCCCGTGTGAGGATGTGTTTGGTGGAGGGGCCTTGCAGCCAGGCTGCCCTGCCACCCTGGGAGCACAGAGAAAGGACTGGCGCTCGGCGCTGAGCAACACGTGCTATATTCTTCAGGCTATCTGCAGCTCTTGTTTTCTTAAAAAAGATAATTGCACAGGCCTAAAAATTAGCCTTGACGTGCTTCTAGCACAAAATCCATGCATTTCATCAAGAAAAAAGCAGACGTTTGGATACATTCATATTCATTTCTTTTTCTCTGTTTGCTTTGTTCCTCGGGACTGAGTTTTCCAGCTGGACAAATACTGTCTCCCTGGCAGGTTTTACCCGCTGCCATCTGCTCCTAGCCCCACACAGCACAGGACTCCAGGGCTGACCCATCCAGACTCATCCTCGGGACATCCTCCCTCAGTCCCTGCAGGGCTTTTCGCATCCTCTCTGCTAAAGCCTGTAGGCAAGAGCAAACCTGAGAGCTTTTCTCATGAAAACTGCTTCGTCCATGTTCTGTACTGTTCAAGACGAGGAAACATTGATGGTATCAGTAAATAGCCATCAGTAGATATCCATCTCTAAGGGTCTGCATAGCTCCTTAGCCAATATTGGAGGTACAACAGGATACTAAAAATATCCAATAAAAAATTGTATATATCAAACTTTCTAAAGATGAGCAGTGTTGGGAAAGGTCTATGAAAAGACCTATGGAAGAAGCCTATAAGGGAATTCAGAGGGTTAAAAAGAAACCCTAGTTGCTCTAAGTGGTGAGTACAGCATGCTGAGGTCTTTCAGTGCGTGAAACTCTGCTTTGCACAGGATGGAAATTTCCAAGTGTTCTGAATGAAAGTGGATCTGAACATCAAGAAAACTCATTATTATTTACCAACCTGCTTCCAGTTTCAAGGGAATCTCATTTGATCCTGGCGTGATCCTTCCAGATCATTATCAAAGATGGTAACAGCCTTTGATCCTTAGCTATGATAAATGCGCAGTGCGGCGTGTTTAGGGCTAGTTACCACATTGCAGTATATTTTCAGTTTGCACAAAGCGTATTTTAGGCCAGCGCATTTTCTTCTAAGATTTATTTCCTATGACAAAGAAGCAAATATATTAGTTCAAACACAAATATGTGTTTATAAAGGCTTTAGGTGCTCTGTAGGCTATAGGCTGTGCAATTTCAAAACCTTTTCTCTTCCCAACGAAAAATGGAGGAAAAACAAAAAACTTGATCAGCCCATGCCCATCACCCCAGGATTCCAACTCTGTTCTCATGGTATCTTTACTCAGCCACTGGTTTCTGAAAAGTTCTTTAGTATTGGCACTACCGTGCAGACAAAACCAAAGTCTAATTACTTCATCATGACTTTTTCTGTATTTGTTCTACTATTTTTATAGGGCTGGTGATTGCCAAGATGATGTTCCTCTCTCCTTTTTGTCTTAAATACCACTACTTTCCTTTTCTTTTGCCTTTCAGGATTGAGTTGTCCAAAGATCTTAAAAACTAGCTGTCTGAGGAGCAATATGTTTATAAATTCTCATCTTAATAAGAACTGAGGATGCAGAGGATGACTGCAACCCACACAGACTGATTTATTACATTTAAGATTTTCAAATTGTTTTCTTCCTCTTCATCAGTAGCTGCTTGCAAAACATCACCCTTCTTTTCTCTCTGCATTCTCTGAGACGAATTTTAAAGAGGGCTCAGGATAGGGGAATTGGGATTTATCAATAGTTCATTTTTTTTCTCTTCACTCACTTCCCTGATCCAATTTCTGGTATAAAATGCCCTTTTATGTCTTTCAGTGAAGTCCAGCTAGTTTTGCTTCATGGCTCATGGACCTACTCCCTGCAATCCTTATCCATCTCTGAGGGCTCCCACTTGGAGACCATCCTCTCCTCTGCAGCCGTGGACAGATGTTCACCCCACGAGCAGCTAAAAAGCATCACCACATCCCAACCATTCCTTGTTGTTCTCTCCTGGGAACAATGGCCCGTGCAGCTCTGTCAATGGGCACTATCACATGGGCCAAGACCATCCACGTCCATTGCTTTGCAACCTGTGGACGTTGCTGGAGCTGCTGTTGATTGGGAGGAGTGGACAGAGAGGGGAGCACATCCAGTGGCACAGCTGGATCCCAGAGTGCACATCTGTCCATGACTCCCCATCCCTTAGGAGCATCTTGAATCCGGCACTGGCCAGCTTTTATGTTGGACAGTTTTCTGACCTCCAGCCATGAGCAGATCCTTGCTTGGGATTTTCCAGGCTTCTCCGTCACTTTGGGGTTTTATGCATTCTTCTTGCTATACCTTCAAGCAGAAATTCAAAAAAAAAAAAAAATCCTCCTTTGTGTTCTCGTCTTTTGTACTCTTCCTTATAGTTCTGCTGAACTTCACTCCACTGCATGTCCAAGATTTCCCAACCATTCCCACTCTGTAAGAAGCAGATTCAGGTGGGCCTTCTGAAGCATAACTCATTATATGAGCAGATTAGGTGGCCTCTTGCACCGGGATGGGGAGCCGAGCTGGCAAGATGCAGAGAGGAGGCAGAGCATGGGCTGGAAGGCCATAAAAGCTCGGTGCCATCTCCAAGCAGCGAGGTAGCAAAAGGCCCCATGTTTTCTTGGAGGCTGGTGTGGTTCTTCAGTCTTGCAAGCTTGAGCCATCTAGCAGTGGTGCATCTGCAGCGGGTGGTGCGTGGCTGGTCTGGGCTCCCTTTTGAACCATCCTGCTAGGGATGGTTAAGGAAGAAAGGAAGAGCCTGTCATATTTTCACTGAAACTCCAACCACACCTGGGTGCTCTATTCTCTTTCAAATTGCAGAGATTTGCCTTTTTTTTTCTCCTAACTTGGAGACAACTTCTTCGAGGGCCTTCTCCTTGCATCCTTCCATGCCAGGGAGCTCTGTAGTTAGTGCTTCAAAAGAGAGAAATCAAGGCAAAGACAAGGTCAGAGAGAGCTCAGAGGACTTTGCAAAGCTTTTGACATTCCCAGCATTCCAGAAAAAAAAAAGCCTTGAGGAAGGCACAGGGAAAGAGACAACCGAGTCACTTGGGAAGACCTTTCCAAAAAAAGGTAAATTCTCACGCTGACCCTGAAGGTATTTGCCCCATTGGCACCATGGTGAAATTTCCGCAGTCTTTTGCTCCACAAAGTCAGCGTTTGCAGATGACACTGAGCTGAAATACAATTCTATCAACCCAAGCCATAGACAGGCAGAAACTGCGCTTTAGTCCCTGGTTTGGTATCACTTCTGAAGTGTTTCCAGGATGGAGAAGCGTACCTGGCATTTTGTGGCTGGAAATTCGCTCCCTGCCGGGGTGTACAAGCGCTTCCAGCCGCACAGATGCTGCTTCTCTTGGTACTCGCTGGGAACAAAACCTCGCTTTATTTTTCTCGCTTCCAAAACAAACTTCCTTTCCTGCACTCCCACGGAGAGGTGCCACCGGGAAGAAAAGCTGCATGGAGTTTTCCATGCACGTTGCCTCTCTGCTCCCTCTCCTACCCGCGAGCCTGCAGCAGAGCCAGGCTACCAGGTACCCAGAACCAGCAACACTTAACACTGCCTTATTTCCTAGTGCATCCAATTCTGATGGAAAGCAGCTGAGCTAGGCATGGTGAAAAAGCTAATTAAAATGTAAACAGTGGCGCTTTTAATTGGTAGTGCTAAAAATTGTCTTTATTTTTTACTTTTTTTGAAGTCGAGGTGCATGGGAATGTGCTCAATTGCAAGGAGGGGAATTTCAAGCGTGTGTCGCGGGGGCTGCCCTCCAACTTTCTCGCTGTTTGATCCTATGATAAAATTCGAGGTGCTATTTTATGCTGCAAGCCCTTGGCTACAGCCACATTACTTGTTTATTTCCCCCCTCTCTTTTAATGCATTTGTTTGTTTGTTTGGCCTTTCTTACTCGTTTCACATCTTGCGCCAGTCTTGCTCGTGGAGGAATCTGGAAATGGGTCCAAAGCTTCAGGATCAGCCACTACTGGATGCTTTTCCGTTCATGCTGGTAAATGGCTCGACTGTGTGTAATTAGTTAAAGATGTGAAGTGCCGAGTAAGTGCTAAGCAACGTTACATAAGTGCAATGTATGCCAGACACCCTGCGCTACAAGAGAAAAAAAAAAGAATAAGCATTAAGAGTATTTTGCACTTAACTAGCACTTTTTCCCCCAGGTTGGCAGCGCAGGAAATTTAGGGGGGAAATACCAGAATTTCTTTCCAGTAGGAAACTGCAGTAAACTGAGGCATGAAGCACCATGTCCCCTGTCCCATGGCCCGCTTGGCCCTGTTGCCATCCTGCTCCATCCCGGGATGCCTCTGCTCCTGTCCCCACTTCCTTTCATCATAAATTGGTATTTTGGTGAGTGGAGCAGGCAGAGGCCTTGCAAATACTCCCCCTTGGATTTTTCAGCATCCTCCAGAAAATGTGATTTCATGCCGTATTTGTAGGTTGAACAAAAATAATTCCAAATACCAAAAAAAAAAAAAAAAACCCCAAATCAAAACTGCCAGCCGTGCCCTGGCTGGCGTTACGTGGCGCCTGTGATAATTGGATGCTCAGAAAGCCAAGCACTTTCGGAGCTATAATGAGATTCGGACTTTAATTACAGTGTCCCTTTCCCAAGCACGCCAGGGAAGCAGGGAGGGAAATGACTGTAATGGGGTCTAGGGCTCTAAGGGATGGCCGCAATGGATTCAGGCCATGCACAGGTGCAGAAAGGCCGTTTTCCCTGGCTTTGTGGCCTGCATGGCTATCTCTTGGGATGCTGACCACGGCTGGTGGCCACCTGCTTGCAGAAGACCTCTCTGCTGATGGGAAGCCAGTAGAGATCACTGCTGGGCTTGACGTCCTGCAGGACAAGAGCATGAGCCAAGGATGGGTTGAGGAACGTCAACACAACTCTTCCAAAGGTCTCAAGGAGCAGTGACATTTCCTGTGGGGTCTTTGGGCAATCTCGGGGGGTTCTGGAGGAGCAGCCTTGGCCTCCTAAGTGGCCACCCCACACGTGGCTGCACTGAGCAGGTTCCAGGAAAACATTGCTGCAAGGCTTGGGTGACTTATGCTCCATCTTTCTTGCTTCCCCACCTCCATGCTGGAGGATTCTGCAGAGTCTGAGGTTGGGGAAAGCAGACGAGTGCAGGGGGTTCAGGTCTGTGGAGCAGCTGTTCCAGCAGAGCCACAGGAGATCTTTGTGGACGTGATCAAGCTTTCCCTGTCATGAATGGAGACCCTGCTTAGTCATTGGAAAGGAGCTTTTAATTGCTCTGGTCGACCTGTGTGATGAAGTTCAGAGCCAGGCCAAAAGAAAATAAGTTTTAAAAAAGGGCTTTATGAGGCATGGGATTAAATATTTCAGGATTGATTTGATATATTGTCTTTCCTGTGATCCCACTGTTTTATAGACTGATAGAAAACTCTATCTGTTCTTCATAACTCTGTGGCTTAACATTCATTCCTCCATTATTCTTCAGAGAGTCAAAGATTTATGTTGCACACTTCTTTTCCCCTTCCTTTATTTGGAAACCAGGTCAGAATCTCCAATCTGGAAATTTGGAAACCAGGTCAGAATCTCCAATTCCCAGGTGGGAATCTCCAATACTGCTTTTCTTCCGATTTCCTCACCTCTTTCCCAAGGTCCCGACTATCTCCCCAGTTTTCCATTGCTTAAAAATGGAAATGGATGCTGGAGACCTTTCCGAATAAAAACACTGGGTACTTCTGGCTCCAGACACTGGAGCTTTAGGAACTTTAGGAAAGAGCTGAAAGGCCAGGACATGTGCGCGAATGACTTCTCTGTAGGTCTTCAAACCCCATCTGGATGCCACCCTGTGCCACGTGCTGTAGGTGTCCCTGCTGGAGCAGGGGGGTTGGACTAGATGATCTCCAGAGGTCCCTTCCAACCTCAACCATTCCTGTGATTCTGTGACTAAGGAGCATCTTGGCTGGGCTTCGTGACTCTACCTTGTGACCCTTGGGCCAAGAGCTACTTGATGCTCACGAGCAGTTCCATGGCGGGACCATCTTCTTGGGACCTGTAACCATGAACAGCCTGGTGCTGGCCCCGGCACAGCCGCAGTGAGCAGGAGTGGCTGAAAAAAGTGCTGTAGAACCCCTGCTCCATCTCCTCAACCACCAAACTCCCTTCCAACCTGGGGAGAAACCTCCTTTCCCATCCACAGCTCCTGCTGCAGAGGATCGGCCAGGGTGACCTATAGATTGTACCCAACACCAGTCACTGCCCCATGCCACCAGGACAGCTCTTGGGGTGCAATAATGGGAACTTGGTGCCTACATGACTTCAGTCCCCATAGGGGACCTTAAAATGGGGAAATATTTTCCCACTGCAGCAGGACCCTGGGGCATGCAGGCAGTTGACTCACTTTTCAGATACGGCAAGAAGAGGTTAAGAGCAATCGTGTGTGATCCTGGAGCATAATTAGCAGTGAGTCACAAGCAGGGTTGTTCCAGTTGTGGTATAAACAAGCCGATGCTGAAAGGTTTGCTGGTCATT
The DNA here is from genome assembly GCA_032273925.1 of Rhynchotus rufescens. Taxonomy (NCBI): domain Eukaryota; kingdom Metazoa; phylum Chordata; class Aves; order Tinamiformes; family Tinamidae; genus Rhynchotus; species Rhynchotus rufescens. The sequence goes on from JAVCKT010014697.1 coordinate 21,704, forward strand.
TGAAAACATCAAGAGCTTAAGCCCAAGATTTTTTTCTTAATTGCACCACTCTTGGGCATTTGCTCTAAATTAAGCAGCTAGGAGCACAAGAGAGCAGAAGCAATGCTCCGAGAGGCAAGCGATTAACCCAGGCATCTCTTACATGTCTAATTTTAAGGAGAAACAGCTGCAATCTCATCAATTACAACCAATGGACATGAGAAGGCCACAAAGGTCATCCCTAACATAATTTGCAGAATTTTAAACATAAAATATGTGAGATTTTGACTTAAATAGTCTTTTAGACCAGGACTGTGGGGCTGGATGGGTCTCCACATGGTGCATCCTGCTGTGCTGCGCGTGGGCAATAAATCCACATGAACAAACCTTCTGTGATGCTTTTCTGTGTCTTCAAGTTGGTTGCTCTTTTATATTTATTTTACAGAAAGGGATATAGACACTTAATGCACAATTCTAGATCTGCTCCTCATCTTGGTTCCCCGTTTCCCTTTAGTAAAGACCATTAGGTTGTTCTCGCAGCTCTGCTCTGGGATCACAAGCAGCTCCCAGTTCTCCTTGGCATCCTCTTCTTCCCAGCACTCAACACAAGTCCTCTGCTGTCAGTAGAGCGGCCAACGGGAACAATGAACTTAGAGGGGACCATGACACTGCTGCTTTGAATACCAGGTTGAGTCCTTCCTTCCCCACTGTGCTGCTGACAGCAATACTGCTCAGCACTCCTATTCTGTGAAGCATTACCCAAATTTCAGCTAATTATCGTGCTTGAGTCATTACAAAGTAAGCAATTAAGTAGAGAGCTCCATTCTCCAGATGGGGAAACCCAAGTGCAGAATGAGGTTCACAGAGGAGAGGCCAACCTTGGGTCTATGGGGTATTCGAGGGGCTGGTGATGAGCAAGGGAGGTGACAATGTGTCCTCAGATGCCTTCCCAGCCCCGGAGCATCCTCCAGAGCTGGAAAAAGAAAATCCAGAGATCTCAACAGGATGATGTGCCCCATGGAGCGACAGGCTGCATCATCTCAAAGGGAGAGCACCCAAGGTGTCTACCTCCCATCGAGACCACATTTTGGGGCTACCTTTGGTGAAGGCTGAATGACAAAATGAACTAATCTTAACATGCGAAGGTAGGTAGCGTTTAATGGAAAGGTCTTTAAAATAACGCGGCAGAAAGAGTCCAAGCCCCATCACAAGAGCTCCAGCCACTGCGATTAAGTACCCCGCAAAACATGCAATTATGGCACTATAGCAACTATTGAATTCCCAGCACATTTTGCATCTGAAACGCAGGATGGAGCATCCTCTTGGGGCGATTCAGAGAAATCCTGCAAGCGTTCCTGCTCTGTGCAGGAGCAAAAGGAAAAGGGGCACTGACTGGCAAGTATTTTTAGCCTGTTATAAAGCTGGGAATATCTCATCAGCATCCTGAGATCCTGCCTCTAGGCATCCCGTTTTGGTCAGGATGGGGCCTATTGCCCCAGGGTACCAAGTGATCCTGTTTCGTCTGCCTGGACAGGAGCCTCTTGGGTGCTTTCCATGGCATTTTGTAACTTGGGTGCATGTTCTTGCACTGCTTGGGACATGCCGCTTTGCAGATGGAGACTTGGGAATTAAGCTCAGATGCCAACCTTGAATAAAACAAACAAAAATTAATAATAATAACAGCAGGACCCACTTGTGCTGCTAGAAGAGGCCTCCTATGCAAAGTTCCCCTCCTCTGCATGCCCAGCTCCTCTCCTTGGGGTATTCCATGAGCATCTGGAGATCTCCAGATGATCCTAATTCCAGGAATTTTACCCACAGGTTGGATTTTGGCATCACCAAGAGCTCCTCTCAGCTCCTGGTGGTGACACAGCATCTCTTACTCTGGAGCGAGTGAAAAATAAATGAACAAACAAATAAATAAAAATCTTTGTGTTAATTTAATCCCGTTGTGCATCTCTGTTCTGCCTGATAACAGGCCCCCAGCCTCTCATTTCCCACCCACTTGTGTTTGTTCCCTTGTTTTTTTTTTTGGCTTTTCCTTGAGATATCACCTTGGAGGCCACATCCCAAACTTTCCTTACCCCTGTTCACCTTGCCCTGGTTGAGACCATCTCCCTTCCATAGGAACCCTTAAAATATAATAATTAGAAATAATAATAAAGCGGAAAAATCCCTCCTGGAGATGCCTGTCTAAAAACACCCGCTTTCCTGGTCAGGACGGGTAAGAGGATGCAGGAAACATGGGAAACGGGGGGCGAAAGAAAAAGAAACAAGGGAAAAAAAATATTCTGAGTAATTCCAGTGTTCCCAACCACTCGCCATTGGAGTGGCTGCTAAATCCCTGCACGGATGCGTTGCTGCCAAGCAGGAATCACTGCCCTGCAAACCCCTGGGTAAAAAGAGAGCAAAATGGAAGATATTTTAATTTTACATCTTCTTTCTTCCTTTCCTGCCATTTGTATTATTATAGCGTTCATATTTAATTGCTTTAATCCGCCTTGGGAGATAGATGGGAGGGATTATTCCCTTCCAAAAGAAAATTCCAGGAGCGGATCCGTAAGTGCTGATCTGGTGCCCCTCGGCCTGGCGTGAAGGGCGGAAGGAGAAGAAACTTCCCTGCGGGGTAGAAATCAGGAGGGAAAGCTCTGGGGGTGGCAGAAATTGCGTAAAAATCGCCCCAAAACCCCACGGGT
>JAVCKT010014698.1:7337-23383 GCA_032273925.1 Rhynchotus rufescens
GGGAAGGTGCAGAGGTCACCCTTAAATAGCTGGCGTACTAGCTGGTCCTCAGCTCCACAGGCCACATAGTCCAGTTCCCTCCCATTAATCTGTTTTTGGAGCAACCTGCTTTATGCTGATTTTGTGCCAATATAGATTAGTCCTCCCTTACACACATTTTTTCAGAGCTGCATCTCATTTTGTCATTTCCTGCCTAAGGTTTCTAATCTCTCTATTGCTGATTTACGCAATGCCTCCCAATTTGGATCATCTGTGATTTTAATTAACATGTACTCTTTCCCTGTCTTCTACCTAATGAATGAAGATGTTTAAAGAAGACCAGTCTCAAGACTGCTCCCTGATGTTCCCCACTAAAAAACTCATGTGATTCAATGCAATTTCATTTATTATCTCACTTTGCTAATGGCCCTGTGGATGGTTTTTAATCAACATCACAGGGCCCTTATCTAAGCCAATCTGAATTAATTTTGTGAATCTCCTCTCCTGCCGGTGTTCACTTCAGTGCAAGGGAAAACAAAAGCAGAAGAGGCCGTCAGTCACTGGGATGATTTCCTGAGAGGTCTGGAGATCATTAAGAGGTGAAAACAAACTGTTCTTTCTCCCCTATTGGAGCATCAGATACACCATCAAAGCAATTTATCTCCTCTTAAAAAATACATACATGTTTATATTTACATATCTGTATATGACCGCATTAAAGCCAATTCGAAAGGCTGAACCCAATCAGATATAGAGATGTCAAAGGAGGCGGGCAGGTATCTAGACCACGTACCTGCTTCAACTAAACCACAGGATGCAGGACAAGACCTATAATGATTTCAGTTGGACTTGGTCCTGACTGATAGTTATTTGGGCATCTCCCTGTTACCTACCCTCATGCACAGCTTTTTCCACCTCCTGATCTTTAATATGCTATTTGCATTCCTTTTGGATGAAAAGAAGGAAGCACCTTTCTACTACAGGGAAAAGGTGTAGAAAAGGCATTTGTAGCATCATCTCCCTTTGTTTGGGTTATTTACTTTTTGAAGGGTTAATTGATGTTTCTGAATTGTCTCTAAATTATTCTCAGAAATTTCAAGTTTAAGCATTTTTTAATAAAGGCCAGCAGAAAAAACACCACCACCACTTTCTCCCTTCCCTTCTTCCATTGCAACTCATGCAAAATAGGGAAACTAAAAGGGAAATGGAAAAGGACAAAGTATTTCTGGAAGCATCAGTGATAAGGAAACTAATCACAAACTAGCAAACAATCTACAGAAGCCATGAGAGAGGTAAAGAACATTAAGAAGAGAACTTGGAAAATTCTCATTCATAAATATCCTTTATAATTTGTAAACACATATCTAAATTAATATGCATTGTTTCTTTTGCCTTTTTCATTAATATAGCCAAAAGATATGCAGAACAAAAAGTTTTCCAATAATACTCTCCTTATATTAGGAAAGAATTACATATTCTTTTTCTCTAAACTTTTAAACAGAACCTAGCTGGAAATGAATTGCCTTTGAATTGGTAATAATAAGCATAAGAAACTAATCTAAGTCCATCACTACTGCAATTTATACTCTACACAACTTCAGTGTGGTGTAATTAGCAGTGTATTGCAATAATTTATTATTGGTTAAAAAAAAAAACCTGAACAATCAGGACCTTATAAGCAAAATGGGAAAATGGGAAGCTACAAGCTAGACACATTATTCTAGTTTGTATTAATCCAGTTATTTTACCTTTGGTGCACATTCATCTATCCATACAGTGTGAATGCTGCATTGAGAAGGATGGTGAATATCGAACTTCTGGCGCAATATGAAATATGAACTCTGAGGCATAGCTGCAATAATACCTCCATTTGTGTTATTATGATTAACATTCCTCTGAATACAAAGCATCCAGCAATATTAATTATGGAAATTACAATTGTCATAAATCACTGTGCAGTGTAAAAGCAAGTTCTCCAAAAATCTTACAAAAAACCTCTTTTTCCTCTGGTTTTGGAGTTAATGCCAACCTCATTTTCACCAAGCTTTCCTACTTGTGTCTGTTGACAAGACAGTAATTATGCTTTTCTCTTGATTAACACATTCTTTTCAGCAAAGTCCCAAACAGCTTTCACATGAAAGGCTGAATTCAACACAGCATCGTTCTCATTAGAGACTCAGCATTCACCCATGGTTAATTTATCACACAGATACTTCCTGTCTCATAGGAAGAACAGTGGCCTTGAAGCAACTGCTCTTGATTCAGACAGAAGCCTTTTCCACAGCAGTTGACATGGATGCCTTTTCAAATACAATGACTATCAAAATCGTTTAGAAACTGAAAATAGGATGAAAAACGGTATGCAGTTCCTCTACTAATGCACAGATTAAACTGACTGATTGATTTAGCTTGTTTGTTTGTTTTTTGCTTGTTTGTTTGTTTTGTAGGCACCTAAGGCACCTCACTGCACATACACCTTGGAAATTTCCCATTGCTTGAAACACTATTGTTTGCACATCTATATAAGCATATCAGAATTTTATAGATCTGTTTATCAAGTCAGCATTTTCCCCTTCACTGTCATTTCTTTTCTCAACATTGTTAGCAAGATTAGCAATATTCGTTGCTTAATCAGAGCAAACCACCTTGACATTTGATGCATCAGATTTCATCTGTAACAGACATACCATGCAGTGATTTATTTTGATGTACTACATTGTACCCTACGGAGCATCCAAAAATAAAAGCGGTTTCATTATCAGTGTTGTGAAAACAAGCATTTGCATCAGGGACCACACACAAAGAAGGAACAATTTCTTGCCATCTGTGTTCTTTAATCCAGACTTTTGATGGTTGGATTGTTTGGGGCTTTGTTTGCTTAGGGCTTTTTTCGTTTGGATATGCGATTTCCAAACGTATCATGTATTCAAGCAACAGCCATGGGGGTCTAAGCAGTGCTCAGCCCTCAAAATGGACAGCAGAGATTTTCACTAGAGCTAGCCTGCTGCTTTGGTCCATCCTGGGTTAACTCACAGCAGGCGAGATGCCCCTGAATTAGCACTGGTACCAACTGAATTGCTAATGAAAGAATGTCTGCTGTGCAAGGAAACATTCCCCCGGAGATGGTAGTAATTAGCACCATCCTCAGCACCACAAGGAATGGCCATAGGTGGATGAGCTGCTGACAGGAAGCTGTGGGAAAGAGGTCACGGCCATGCCCTTGCTCAGGTCTTACAGACTGACCAAGTGGGACTATGTTATTCATCTCTCCAAGCCTGCTGCTGCTGAGCTCACGCTAGAAGAGACAGCAAAGCATTTAACATATTCTCTAGTCTATCCCATCCCCAAATAGTGCTTGAAACAGACGTTTACCATTAAGTGTGTGTTTAAGTCTTACCAAACTCAGCCGAGCTTAAATATGTGCCTCAAGTTAAGTGTTCCCTCAGAGCGTCTTGGCTGAATGGGGAAAGACTGATGAATAGGAGGCACTTAAGCACCAACGGGACTAAACAAAAACATACATACTTAAACTGGTCACTGTCATTCCTAATTGTTTCGGGGCTGCGCATTTCTCTCCGTCTTTTTTTCCATCACCACCATCTGCTCTGAATGATTACTAGGGATCAGCTGTGCAATACAGTAGCCAAGCGGCATGGGGCAAGAAGCCGACACAGTGTGTGCAAGAATGAGCCGAAAACCGCCCATCCAAACGAAGCCCTACTCACCAGAAAACCTCTCATTATTTTGTTCCCCCACAGAGAATGGAAAAGCACGACTGATATATTCAGAGATCATAGGTAAGTTCCAAATGGCAATAAATAACTACAGAAAAGAGTTTCTTTGGGTTCAAAAGAGTCGAATGATTTCTTTCTTCAGTTTTTCCTTACAATGACCGAGTTCCCCTCCACATCATCCATATCCGGATCTGCACATCCTTTCTTTTCACACCAGTGTGACACCCATTATAGAAATATTTATTGGCGTCAGCCTAGCATTTCATTGCCATACACTGACAGCTTATCATCAGCAAAGCAAATTATTATAATTATTGTCACTATCATCAACCACACAATCAGCCCTTGGCTTCAAATACAAGGGGATGGCAGTGCTTTGAAGACTAGTAGGAAGTCCTCCAGAACCTACCCATGGCAGGTGACCAGCTTTGCCTGAAGGCACCACCATCCCCTGACACTGATCCATCCGGGAAAGAGTTAACGGTATCCTCCAGGATTCATATTTGTCCTTCATTTGGATAAAAAAGGAAACAAGAGGACCACTGGAGAGAGGATCTAGAGACTGAGCAGTCCTGGGGGAGGAACAGCACACACAGCTAAGCCTGAAGAGCTGCTCTTTGCAGAAGCACCTCTTCTTTTGAGCCTACACGTCACTTCAATTTTGAACCTCATCAACAAGAATAGCTCCCAGAGGAGGGATGTTTTGCACATCCCAATCTGTTCCAACTGTGTTGCAGGAGCCATTTCACAGTATTTTCTCTCTGCTGTTTTATTTTTTTTAGAAGAGTGAGGCTTGTTTTTAAGCAGTTGGAGGACTACATTTATAGAGCAGGTTGGAAAAGGCTACACAGTAGAGGTTTTGCAGAATTAAGATAATTTTCTCAGTGTGTAATAATTTCATGTTAAAAATTGGATTTCTGAGAAATGGTGGTGGAAGTAAAGGATGTGGAATGAGTCCTGTTGAGGTTTTGCAGACTTTGACTCTAATGTTCATCAAAGAATTGCTGTCCTGTGCCCTTTGTGTACCAACTTGTCACAAGACAACCAGATAGACTCTGTACAAAATATTCTATGATATTCTATATCATGTTCTATGTTTATTCTCATTCATTTGCATATGCTTTGGTCTTTGCAGACCTGATCTACTTTGCAGACCTGATCTACTTCAGCCAACTTTTGACTTCATTAATATTTACATACTAGATATTAATGAAATATCAGTCTAGACTCACTCAGATGTCTAGTTTTTGATGCAGAAGGCCAATGGACCTCACTCCAAGTTATGTTTTCAAAGGGAAATGACTATCTACTGCTTTGGCCAATAACTGCAATGCTCCTTTGATGATGATAAAACAACATAGTCTATCAATAATGGCCAATCAAAACCTTGCAATAGATCATTAAATTAAGCTGGGTAAATAACTTATTATGTCAAGCCAGAAGAACCTGAGGTCAGGATATCTGTTTTTGGCCAACTGAACAAAAAGACTCAGTTTCTCCTCGAAGTATGGGCTTGACGTAAGTAACGCTACCTGAGTTGTTCCTGCTGTAGGAATTTGGTCCCTTGAACTTAGATTTCTAATTCATGTTGGCTGAGCAATTATACCAAAATGAAATAGCTGTTCTCTCATCTTCAAGGTGGTCACACAGTTATCTAGCTTAAAATTAACACCTCCATTTGATCTGGGCTTGCTAAGCAGTTTAGAGAGCCAGCTTTGCTGCACATATAAAGCCTTTCTTCAGAGCCTGCCACAAAATTTGCTCTGAAATGGTCATAATCCATATAACTAAATTCAAGTATTAAAATATGTCTTTTGTACAGTGGCCTCTACAAAATAACAAAACAAATATTTCCTGGTCTACTCTGAAGAAGACTTTTTTTTTTTTTAGTGGGGTTCATCTCATGACTAAAAGTCATTTTTCCTGGCACACTTAAATTGTATAAAAATGTAATAGATAATTGTATCAAAAATATCCTTGCAGAAGGATGAATTTCTGTTTTGCAGGATCACAGTATATTACCCAGTTCAGAGCAGATGTTTCTGTAATTGCTGCTAGATTGCTGTCCTGTAACACCTTCAGGTCTTTTAGCAGCACAGACCCAACCAACAGTATAACATAATCTCGCCATCAATACGCTTTTCGTCAAAGCTGTTAAATGGAGGCAATAATCTTTCCATTTATCCAATGCTGATCTGTAATCCAAAGCCCTTCAAACACTTTGCAGTGAAGGTTAATTGCCACCACTGTTTTTTGCTAGGGGGTAAGCTGACATTGAGAAGTTTACAGGAGCCTATCTACTGAGCTCCAGGATGGAAAACTTTAACCCCCCGAATACTGATGGCTAGGGACTAAGCTAATTCAGATCATCTCACATTTCCCATAGACTGCAACCTGTCTTACATATCAGCTTGTGCATGCTGATTGGTCATTTTGTGGTTTATTTGTACATTTGAATTCTGGCATATGGGGGCTGGAATATACTTGATTTGGGGAAAATTAAAACACCCTTGCAGTGGTTTTAATCCACTTTCCACAGATAATATGTTCTTTACACATATTCCACAGAAACATCTGTGCTTGCAAATTTATTAAGAGTAGAATAAGCATAAAAAATTGCCAGGCGCCAATGATTAACAAGGTGTACAAAACAAAAGCTACCAGTGTAACCGTTGTAACAAATTAACGGTACATGAAATAATTGTACAATCATCTTCTCCCATATTTTCAAAACCTGATTCTCAGGAATCAGAACAGCACCCAGCTGCTGAAGTGCACCAGCAGGTAGATTGGGTTAGCTAGTTCTGCATCGCTGGATGGCACATTGTATCTGAAATGGATGTGCTTCCCTCTTCCTCATTTTGCAACTGATTTACTGTTTTAAATGGTTTCATCTAAAAGGAGGGTGGGGAGAACCCATTTCTGAGACTCAGTGTGTGCGCTCTTCGCTCTTGCTTTTTTGCTCTTGGGATCATGATCTTGACCCTTGTAGCCCGTAATGGGGTGCATTCAAGGTGGACCTCATGACCACAAGGTGGACTTGTTCATATACCCTCTCCTGCCATGAACTTTCCATGAAGAACAATGTGATCACAACAAGATGCCCGATGGCACCGAAGAGGAGTGAGCAGTGGCCCTCCAAGGACTAAGCAGAGGTCTCCCAGAGATGCCCCCAGGTACTCCAAACATCTGCTGGCCTGGCAGCTATGACACTGGGCTTGAGGAAGACCTGCACCCTTCTGAACCAGCACCTGAAGGTTAGATGGGGTGTCCAAGAATGTCTCAAAGGGTACAAGGGAGTCACAAATCAAATTTTTAACTCTTCAGAGAATTCATCACTCTCTGCACCCCACCACATGCTTTGACCATCCAGCTGTAGCACACTAGCAGCCTATCCTACTGGCCCTTATGCTGTAGCAAATAAGGTTTCACTGTGATTCTCTCTCAGTAAACCATGGAAAAAAAATGCTACCTGCATTTATGGGGAAATTGTAAAAATACATTAATGGCCAACAGATATTTAAATAACTCTAACAAGGGCCCATGCTACAGAGGAACAATCGAGGTTTGCAAGGAGACCCAAGAGACAACTCTGAAGGGGCTTTCATCTGTGGTGATAGGAGAGGTCTGTGGCCCCTGGATGCCTTCATGACTCTCCATTATCTTTTCTGGGAGCCTGGGTGAATTATTTAGTATATCTACAAAGTTCCTAGAATTAAGTGATATTAATGGAGGCCAAAGCATACATTTTACATATATGGTTGGACATGCATATGCACACACATATATACATATATATATATTAAAAAAAAATACATACACACATATATATGGGCATATGCATATGCCAATAGTGAAATTTACTGTTATCAAAAAGACTACGAATACCAGCTGTGAGGGCTAAAAATTTAGAGCTAGATTGCCATATTGTACTACGCTAGAATGACTTGGTTCAGAAGTATTTCATTTCCCCCCAGAGGGAAAATGCTTCTCCTTCTCAGCTGGAAAGAGTGGGGTGGCTGAGTCCCCTTTACTTCTTACTGCATACTTATAACAATATTAAAGGATATTCCTTTACACTTAAGACACAGGATGAGAATCACAGCTTTTGTTGCTGTTGTTTCTCTTTCTGAATTTCCCTCAGCATAAGAAAAAGAAGGCATTCAGGCATTAACTACATAAAAGAACTCACAAAATTCATATCCAAATGGAAGAAAAAAAATCACATTCACTTCCTAGCTCTGCCATGAATTTCTTGTGGGATGTGAAAGAAATTCCACCAATAGGTTCCTTCAGACCTTCCTCCTGCTTGTATCCCCGTTAAACAGCAATGCACCCTGAGTTGAATGCTGGGACATCAAGAAAAAAACTGCTTAATGAGTGGGATGCTATAGCAGACTCTGAGCTGGACTTATTTTAAGTATTTTACAGCTGTGATTTCACTGGGAATATTTTATATATATATATATATACACACACATACATATATATTTGTACTTATATACATATATAATATGTAACTGCCTCATTGCTCTCCAATCTCTGCCAAATTAATGATTTATACAAAAAATAACATTTCAGTATTTTTATTGAAAAAAATTGGATTCTTTGATAGCAATAGCCCCTTCTCCCTTGTAACCACAGGCACAATATGTTGTACAAATAGTATTATGGTCTGACGTTGAGTTATTCTCCTTTGTTTCATTGTTTCATGTGTCCCAAAGAGGGCTTGAAGCTAATACTATTATCTGGAATAAATTGATAGGGTTTTTTTTTTTTCTCTTGAGCCATACAAGTTCAGCAAAAGTAGAGAATCCTCATCCACTTCTCTCCCCATTGTGTATGCTGTACTTAGCACAGTTCATAGGGAGCTATGGCTGAGTACTGTAAATGTGCATTTCAGTAGCTATCAACAGATCTCCATCGTCCTATGAATGGGAATGACGTTCCTTCAGACCTGTGTTTGTGAAGCAGACCTATATGCATAGGAGCAATTAGTCCCCCGCTGTGCGTTTAGACACGCTAGCTCTACTGCAGCTGCTCTGCACCGCCAGCACTAAATTTTCCTCTGTAGTGGATCAACACATTTAAATGCTTTGATCTGCTTTATCTCAGCAGCAAGTTTTGAAAGCCTCCTAGATGAACAAGCCCTTCTTGTGGGTGCAGCTCCCATCTCCTCCACCATTTCAGTGCTGACCTCAAACTTCTGTGCTTTACTTACTGGAGAGGCATCATCTTTTGAAATGGCTTCTCACATCCCCTCAGAAAGATTTCTTTTTTTCCCTAATGCGGAGCTTAAGTAACGGTACTTCAAACAGCAGATAAGAGACACAAAGGGGACTCACTCTTCTACACAGGGATTCAGAATCATCTTAATCTCCGTCACGCACTTTCCGATTTTCTTTTTAATCCCCCACAGCACAGTGTGCAACCAGACACAACTGAGAAGTTGCTATTTAAGCTGCCTTATTACCCCTCTGCTATAAAAGCTTAACTAACATTGGGAATACATTAGCACAGGCTGAAGCATGGGAACGTCTAGCTCAGATGTGGCTACAGTTTGGTAGATGATGGTAAATAGGAATTAGCGACACCATCCTCTCTTTTCATGGGTCATGATTGAACCTTTTCTTTTTCTAAATTCTCATGGAGCCAGGACTGAAGGAAGAATTCAGTGATTTAAAATTACACAACAGGAATAAAGATGGGGTGGCTACCAGATTTCCAAATAGCCTAGAAGTTCTTATTTCTCTACTCAAAACCAACTCTCTGCTCCACTGGACACTCTACGAACCCAGCACATGTGCCACTAAGGAAATTACAAACCTCAGCTCCTGCCTATGCATTGCATTTACTTCAAACTAAATGAATTTACTGTCCTGGAAACTACCATCTAAAGCATCTAAGAAAAAAGAGTTACACTGCTTGTAAACTACAAGGGAGAGAAGGAACAAGCCCAGAGGCTACTGTAATTTTCTGGGTGTTAGGACTAAAATAAAGGGAGGGATGCATTTATATGAAAGTATATGAAACTCACTCAGATATGCAAGGTGGGACTTTTCCCTCATCTCACGGTCCTCATGTGCTTGCAGTGACATAGAGCTCCAGCATAAACAATATAATTATTTACTTTTTCCTCCCACTGATTGACTTTCTAGGCACAATTTTAATGCTTCAGACAATCAAAGAACTTTATGGAGACAGAAAGTACTGGGTCCAAACTAAAGCAGCGATGATTTCTGCCACTTGTTTGGGTTTGTTTGAATTTGGGTGCTCCTCCTCTGTGCAGGCTGGTTTTATTACGCAGGTGGATGGAATGTGCTCGGCTCCCATTTCCAGAGGAGCCTCACAAGCCCAGCATAAATCAGTCAACAAGTAGCCTAAACCGCACGTACGAGGAATGCTGGTGAGAGGAATTCCAAAATGAAGCATGTTTGGACAAAGAAGTGATTATGACATGGAGAGGAAAGGAGTGCAAAAACTTCATTGTGAACCAAGAAAGGCGCACAGTAGCTACAGGAGGAGGAAAGTATTTATGCAGCCTCGTAAATGGGGCAATTTTAATCTTTTGCATATGATATAATAATACGTATTACAAGCAATGCTGGTTCCTAAAGAGAATTTTGAAGCTTGGCGCTCCTAATACTCACACAGGTTGGACAGATACTGATCCCATTTACAAGGGCTCTGCCCAGGTGTACTTTTATACATCCTGACAGAGCGATGCATTGGAAGATGGGGCAGTCAAAGGATATATCAGTGTCTCGTTGACGTGGCAGGAGAAAGGAGGGGAGGACAGAACAATTTCTGTAAATGCATGCTGCAAGCTTGCCCATAAAATGCATTCCCAGTAGGCCAGCACCTGTTTAGATAAAAGGTTCACTCAAAATACACAACGTGGCAGAGCTCACGCATTTATCCATATGGCACTAAAAGGAACTGCCAGCTGTGTCCAGTTGCCCAATATGTTCTCCCTCCATCTATGACATATGACACCATATGGAATCATCTATCCATTAGGAAGAGATCATTTTCAGACAGGAAGGTTTCCTGACACAATTATTAGCTGTGGAGTTCCTGACCAGGAACAGGCTGAAACAGGCAGGAAACAAAAGAGGGTTTATGTTGTCTTAAGGGGTCATGTGAAGAATTTTCTGTTTCAAAATAAATCTCTCAAGTTGGCCTTTTTTTAAAGAGTGTCTTTTATCTCTCATCTTAACCTCAATCAGCTGCCTGGGTTGCTTTTCTCTCCACCCATTTTTGTGACTAGTGATCATGACACATAAGGGCTACAGGCTTCCTCTGAATTTGGGTTTGATTAGGGCCAGCAGCCAGGAATGTGACTTGCTGGAAATAATCTGGTTTAGGGACAATTGCTGCAACCTCCCCCCCCTTTTTTTTTTTTAAATATAAATTAGTAGTCCCAGTACTTGCACTATATGACCATATTTCTTTCCTAAGTATCCCTTGCTTTGCACATGCTGTGGATTTGGTTCTGAACCAAGGCTAAACGCTGAGTATCGACATAAAATCAGAAGAAAACAGTGATAAAACAGAGTCACTGGCTGAACTCAGTAATATCTTTATTGAGACAGAAAATTCTATTAAGATAGTTCTTCTGCTCTCAATCTGGAGTAACCTGATTGCTCTTGATTTGCACCAATGCAGATTAGATCAGGATCTGCCCCCAGAACACTTACTAGCGATGCACACTGACGTGATCAGAAGCACAGTGTTCCCTATAATCAGCCCTGGTTTACCTCTAAAAGATACAAGGAGAGACAAGAGCCTCTGGCCTTGCAGACACTACAGTGAATAGAGTATGCAGATTATGCACTGAGACTCTAAGGAAAGACAACTATTTTGAAAATGATGTGTCCCCCAAACGAGTCTGAAATCAGGGAATATTTCTTCAAGGAGCAAACAGAGATGCTGAATTTCTCCCCAAACCCCCAAAATTGTAGCTTGCTTAATCCAAAAGAAACACATCAGAGTTAAATTTCTGAGTTGAAGGAAAACTCTGATCCGTGATGTGTATTGTGTGAGGAATATCCAAAGAAAAGGAATCACCTACTAGGCTAAGAAGAAATTGTAAGGGATAAGCTCTTAGATCTAAGGAATAAGCTCTTAAATCTAGTGCCAGGAGTAGCTGGTACTTGTTTTACCCTGATGCTTGCTTTTTACACTCTTTAGTCATTCTAGATAGGCACAACTGAGACAAAGCAAGTCAAAGTCCAGTCGTACAATAAATGTCCATAGGTGACATCAAACAGTGGGAGAATTTTGTGAACTGATCACTTACTGTCTTCCACTTAACAGAGTGATGATTCATGTCCAGCCTTCCTTTTTCCCCCTCTATCCTTTTCCCAGGAGCTGTCCATCAGTGAAAGAAGCTCTGGAACTGGGCTATAGGAGTTCTGTGCTGGCCTGCTGACACTTGTATAGGATGTGTTCTGGAGATGAATAACTGCTTTTAATCCCACCACTGAACAGAGCTAGGGCAGTAAACTGGGAGCCAGGAAGAAGCTGACAATTTTTCAAAAAGTAGTCTTTCACAACAATAGGTGAATCTCTGCAAATATCCATCTGTCTGGATATATTTCTTACAGAAAAACCAATGGTATTCTCACAGTATTTCCGTTCCTGCCAGCTTTTCTGTAGGGCCACTGATGTGAAAGCTCCCAGTGTCCACACTGACAGTTACTGGAGTGTAAGCGAGAAAAAGCCAACCAGGTATCTTTGCAGACAGGAAGGACATGAATAATTCACATGACAATACTACAATTTTATGTTAAATAAGTGGTGGTTTCAGGTGGAATCAGTTTTCTCCTGATGGCCATATCCAGAAGCCAATCACAACAGATGTGATAGGTGAGAATTCACATAATCCATGTCAGAATATTTTAGGCACTTAATGACATGTAAAACAAAGCATCTGAAGTGGGCAATCTAAATTCTTTGACTATTTAATGGAGAGATTCCTACATTGGGATGAGTTATACATTTAAAATCATGAGTTATACATTTAGAATTTTGTCAGCTTTGTTCACAAAATCTGCAAGGAAGCAATACAAGGCGGTCTTACCTAGAGAAAGAGCACCACACTGGGGCTCAGGACAGTTGGATTGGATGACCACCATGCGTTATTCCTTCCTGGGGCATTAGCCCAGTCTTTCAGCATTACTTTTCTAGGCCTCTAATTCACCTAATAAAAAACATCGGTGTCCACCTACTACTCATGAACAATTGTCTCATCACCTAACTCTTTTTCCCCACGACCAGGGATAGTTATGTGATGGCTCCGATGCTCAGATGTTTCCAAAGAATTTTACCTTTCCTAAGCTGGAATACTGAGCAGTACTTGTGTCTTGGTACCTCGGAAGGTTTCCAGTCATCCAGCACTTTGGCCTGAAGTTTATGAATCCAGTTTCCTTTGCAGGTTTAGTCTTATGATGGTGTGGCAACTGTTCTCCCACTGATCCTTTACCTTTTTTGCTGTGTCTTGTAGCTGGCCGTGTTGCAGCAGTATGTCTTTGACATGTTTCAAAACACCTCATGCAAGCATCTCACCTCACAAGGAATTCAGCTCAGTGCCATGCATGAACACTTAAACCCACCACTTTCCCAGCTTCAGGTCCTACAAGTTTCCTCTTCCATGTTTGTCACCAATTCCCAGCTGTCAAGCCAAAACATCACTTCAGCTCCAATATACACTTCTGTTTATGAGTATAATCTGAAACAAGTAGCTTCCAAAACTTACAGAGTTGATTGATCAGCAGTACAGAAATCATAATTGACAAGGAAGTGACAGGACAAGCTATTATGCATGCTTCTATACATCTATTTGTGTGGAACAGTTGTTTAAAGCATACAGACCAATAAAATATTTCACATATCCATCAAATATTTATAGTTCAGTTTGCTGAACAAAACATCCCAGAAATTCATCAAAGCTTAAAAGTCACTGGTCTTACTTCAAATTTTATTTCTCAGGATAGATAGGATTATTTGTCTTATTCCATCTTTCCCGGTGTTTCTACAGCTACTGCAAAGGAGTTCTATACTATTGGTTCTAATCAAAAAGAAAATACTCCAAGAATATGGCTTATAGTAGCAGAATTTATTTTAAGCACAAAGCACTTCCAATGTACAAAGTACTAAGCCCACGCAATGCACAGAGCAGGCTACCAGTCTCCAGTCATCAGGAATCCATCCTACAAAAAAAGCTGCAGGCCCAGCTGCAGGAGCTGCCAGCTCCAGAGGTGTCCTTTCAGTCACTTCAGAGCCATCACATTCAAGTTATGGAGACAAAACTAATAGGACTTTATTCCCCTTTCTTATTTACTGCACACAGTATTGAATAAGATTCTGCCGGAGAATTTTTTCTCATGTGTTCTCAAGCACTTTTGCTCAGAATTTCAAGCCAATTGGCCTGTTAGCAGAAAGTGACAGAAACTAAATCAGACTCTGTAAGTAACTGAATTCCTTCTTATTTCCATTTTAGTTACTGATCAAGATTCCCAAGTTTTTTTCAAGATAGATCAGGCTATAAGTGAATCTGTAGACTGCAGCACTAAAGTGGAAACCTGCTATTTTTGAGAAGCCCTTGGTTCATTAACTCAACAGAGTTGAAGTTACAGCTAAACAGACTTTTCAACAGATGTGGCCTAATTGGAATTACCACAGATTTGCGTTAACTTCAGCAGACGCACATTTACATCAAAAAGGAATTAGAATGAAGACTAGTTTGTCTCCTTCCAAAGGAAGTAAATGGAAGGAAGGCAGGAAAGCAAGAAGGAAACACAAGAAAGAATGGAAAGAAATAGAAGAGAGAATGGAAGGAAATGGAAAAGAAATCCATCTGCGATTCCTCCATCTGGGATCCAGGGACCAGACCTGACTTCTTTAGTGCTACTGTTCAACAGATTTGTGATTCATTTATGCCTCTGATTCCGTTCCCATCTATTTTCTACCAAGACAGGAAGCCCTCTGGGGCAGTGTCTGTCTTACTTGCATTTACCTGTGGGCTGATGTTGCCTAAAACTATAGCAGCATTAAGTTGCTACAGCTGTGTTCAAATATAAATACTCAAAATGACAGAAAAAATGTTTACACCTGCATCATTTCTTGCCTGTGTGGGAAGTGGAGTAAACTGCACAAGTAGACGGTAGCTCATCTAAGATGCAATAACATGGTTTGTAATAATAGAGCTATTTTAGTAGGAAATTTATACTCTCAACTGACGTAGTTACACTGCTAAAAACTCCCAGTGCCGACTCAGTCTGAATGCTGGAACAGAATCCTTCACAATGTTGCTACTATCCTAACTGGTAGATATTAATGCAAATAATGAATAATATACAACAGTAATTGGACACAAGCTGCACCAGGGTAGCATCTGGGGTAGATGATGCAAATTACCTGTGGAAATTTTTCCTGCTCCCTATGTTCTTCTGCGAGTGACAAGCTCTTTGTTAACTTTTTCCTCACTCTTAGCAATGAAAATGCATATGGGCAGCAGCTAGTAACTCAAGCCTCCCAGGGGGACAGTTAATCCTCTGCTCCTTAGTCCTGTGCTTAGTTCCCTCACTCACTTTTCCTCTCCGGATCCAGTAACACAGGAGGGGAAAAGACAAGCCGGAAAGACAATGAGAGCAATAATTAACCACAAGGAGCAGGGAAACCAGCCCGGTTAAAGAGTAAAAAGCATGTCAAACAGCAAAACACTGGTGCCTAATGGTTTAAACAAGCACTACAAAAGCCTGGTCCAATGACACAGGAGTCTCACGATCCACAGAAATCTCTCCCTGTGAAATGATACATTAAACAACCCGATCTTTAATAAGCCACTGGAAACCCAGAGGCACAATACAAACCCCTTTTGTTTATCCCAGACCTTCTCTGCTCAGAAGTCCTCAGATGGATGAGGTGCCAGACAGATCGTCTGGAAAGGCTGGGGGTGTTAACACTCTCCATCAGCTTCACAAAACTATCCCCACATGTGCTCAGGCTCCACCCTACCTTCCCCATAGTGACCAGCAGTAATGGGGAAGTTAATCCTAAATTGTGGACTCAATAAAAAAATCATTTTAAAAAATACATTTCCATTCTTAAAATCAAGTTTATTATGCATATTTACTACAGGATTGACATGTAGGGGAAGAACCTTTGGTTTGATTAAGTTAGCTGGAAAGCCACAGGAGTGACCACAGAAGTGACTCAGTTGCCTAAGAAGAGGGTTTTCATGCTGACTGAGATTTCCTGGGTTATCCCACAATCCTCCAACAAGGATTAACAGGGGGAAAAAAAAAAAAAAAAAAAAAAAAAAAAAAA
>JAVCKT010014701.1:0-14081 GCA_032273925.1 Rhynchotus rufescens
ACAACATTACTAGTACTGCTAGATATACAAACCTTGACAATGTAGTAAATAATTGTTTAGGGCACTTCAGCTATACCTACATCACACACTTGACACTGGAGTCCAGGGCTGGGAAAACTGGGTAGGTTGAGTTTCATGCCTGTAAGACTTTGGTATTTTGGGCAAGACTCAGCAATGGCTGTGCCAGCTGCAGTAATGGTTATTGGGATATCCGTGTGCATTACTGGAAATTGGATTGCAACCAGCAAGTTCATTCAGTGCAGATGAACAACTGATCACCAGATGGTAACTTTATTTCAAAAGGAATATAGGCTAAATTGGATAAAACCAAGACGTAGAAGGTTCTATGTTCCCCTGGAAAATTACCCCACAATCTACTTGATTACCTGTATATACAAATAATTAGAAGCAATATGATTTGGAGCCTAGAATCACAATCATATTTGTGGGGAATTTCTTACATTTTAGAAAAAAGTACTTCATTTTATCTTCACTTATCTCCTGAGTTTCTGACTTCTGAGAGCACATTTAGCAAAACATTAATTTAATTGGGTATTCTGCAATACTATCAGCCAGATCATCAGGCCAATTTAAGAGATTATTCTTAATTTTCCTTGGAAAGTTCAATGTTTCTAACTCTCATTTCATCACAAGATCAGTATTCACCAAGTTGCACTCTTGTGGCATTTCATGAATGTTACAGATTCTGCACTATACTGAGAACAAAGTAATACACAGAACAGTGTCAAAATAAAACAGAGCTCTTCCAGCAGTAACAAATTGTTCTCAGTATTCAAATACCATTCAGCAGATGATTTTCACATCATTAATCATGGCGATTGCCAGGAAATGTCAAAAATGTCTTTTTAAACCAAATCTATGTTTTACAAAATAATAGTTTGTTAAATATAAATATGCTAACGTCTGATTACCGAGATAGTACACCGAGATAGTCAGAATTTTTTACTTTTACATAACACAGTCACTTTTGAAATGACTTTTTTTTTTCTAAATTTAGGCTTTTAAAGCAATTTAAAGAAATGGAATATTTTCTGTTCATTCTACAAAGTTTGCTGCCATGTCTCTTCCCCTTTCTCACAGTCATTTAATCCTGTATAATGGGCATTATACAATTCACCTACTTTTCCTTGCAAAATGTACTGAAGAGTGTGCAAATACACACCATCAGCCACACAGCCTAACCATTTGCAAAAACAGCACTGAAACAGAGCAGGTTGCTCCAGAACATTAAGTTATTAGACAAACCAAAGCATCTGTCCTTTCACTGAATAAGTCAATATATTTTTTTTCCTCCAGAGTACATAACAACTCAGAAAGACCTATTCTCTGCAAAATATTCCTTGCTTTGAAAATGAAGTAGATGTGAGAAACAACTAGAATAGAAAACAAAGCTTAATTAACTATAACTGATTTCTTAAAAAAAACATGGTTGTGTGCAGCATATACCTAAAAACATCAAAATTCTGCTCCTTTTCAGATGTAAGAGGATCAATAATAACACACAAAGACCTTCCTAGCCAGGACAGAAACTTGAACCCTTGAGGACTGCCTTCTGAGGATCCCTTTGCAAGCCTCAACATGAGAGAAGTGGCGCTGCAAAAGGCAAAGCAGGAGCTACACTGACAGCACAAAAGGTGCTAAAAGTTAGAGACCACAAAAAGCTTTCCTAATCTGTTAACAGGTTAAGATTGGGAGGATGGGAGAAAAACAAAACAAAAACACTCTATTACTACTTCTGTTTCCCATTTCCTGGGATTTTAGCATTGTATCCTTTTGGTTTTGAGGTATATGTATATTTGCAGGAAATATTTTCAGAAAAATCATTTTTTCAAAGTGCTCCAAACTAAAAGTAAAAAATTAGTGGCCATTTTGGATGAATCATTTTGCACAGGTTTAGTCTGAGGTGTTCCTTCATGTCACATAAAGGTAGTAAGAACAAGAGTCCACTGAAGGAAACTAACATATTCAAAATCAAATGTGCACATACATATGCACACATACATATGCACATACACAAACAAAAACTTTCCTGTCATCTTATAAATGCTTACTATAAGGATAGTTGTCTTCGGTGGTATAAATTTCAGCCTCATCCCGATATAAGCGGTAAGTCAGTCTGTTAGAATTTGGAGAGTCGGGCGAACTCCACTGGAGACTGATAACAGAAGAATTGAGAACTTCTCCTATAGGAGGAGGTTGTTGGAGTGGAGCTAAAACACACACATATGCAAAGAAAGTATTTATAAATAAAAGTAAACAATAATTGCACAAATAAATTTAAACAAGTTTGAAAAAGTATTATTTTCTTCAAAGAAATACTTTCAAGTAAACAAGTGGTCAACAAGGTCAGACAGTAAAAAAAATAGGCTCCTCTATCCAAATGCTCTCCAAGTACTAAAGCAAACCCAAGTACTAAAACAAATTTAATATCCTTCTCTATGAAATAAGAGAGTGTACTGCAGATTAAAAAACAAAAATCTTTTTTCCTGTTTTCTTTTATATACTTTTTAAGAATCCTGTAAAAATGGAACATGCTTACCTGGTCACATTGTTGACATTTGCAGTTCAATCATCATTTCTCTTTTCAGAGAATTATTTCCATTTCAGCTTATGCCAGTGGCCACAAAGTCCACAAACTAATTACAAATAATACCACAACACTATAATAAACATACTGAATTAAGTCCATAAAACAAAGAGAGCTAAACTTTTAGGCCTATTTTGATGACTCATTTCCTCAGAACCATCTTCTACAGAACCATGCAGTATGGTTTTCTTCTTTATATTTATCAGTATAGGAAAATGTTAGCATTAGGAACATGCATTGTGACGTGTTTTTTCTATTTTCTGATCATAAACTACAGTCGATCTTCATTATGTGGAGATTTGCTTAATGCATGCAATTCACCAAAAGACAATTAGACAATAAAATCTGAGAATGAAAGAAATTTGTGCTCCTAAATCCATGTGGCACCTTTGAATGTTTCCATCCACCAAATAGGTGCTTACAAGCCACATAACCTGAGAAACCAAATGAACTTATTGAAACAATCCTTCATTCTCCAGTTTCACCGCTATTGCATGTTGCTCCCACTTGTATGTTGTTCTACAGTTTAGTTGCATAAACAAAGTACTATATTTCTGATTTTTATGCAGTATCTAAAACATTGCTTGGCAAAAAATAAGGAAAAAAGGGCTTCTTTTCAACTTTATCTTTTTAATTTCAACAATATCAAATTACATTTGCTTCTACTGGAAAAGAGGTACAGTAAGTAGTAACATGTGTCAGCACAAAACCATGGTACAATGAAAACAATCACAAATAGCAAAGCTCAACATGAAACCAAACAGCAAAGTTAGCAAAGCTCCATATCTATGCAATAGTTAAGACGTTTTGATATGAAAATTGAAAAGATTGCAGTTGCTATATCATTTATGTCCAGAAGAGGACTCCGCTTGTCATTTAGAATACTGCCGTAGCTGTTCCCACATTTTCTAACTAAAATCTATGATATTATTTATCTATGTCATGTTATTATTAATCAATTTTATAGTTGAATTGCCATTGACCTTTATCAAATGTATATCTCAACATAAATAAGTAGGTTGGTTTATGTTTATAAAGCACTTTGAAGATGGAGAGCACCATAAAAGTGCCATGCATTATTACTATGCATTCAGTTGAAACATCTTACTTTTTTTTTAAAGACACAACAAGCCAATCAACTATCTGCAGACTGAATAGGTACTATATGTTCTATAGAAGAGTATGGGGGGAAAAAAATGGTAGAATGGTATCTAAACAGTTCTACACTTGAGAAAAAAACACCTCTGAAAACAAATCAGTCTCTTCATTCCATCCCATTCATATTACTACGCATTCTGCAATGTGTATTATTTTCAAGGAAATAGTTTACAATAGAAATATAAACTGAAATAAAAGTGGAAGCAGTCTCTCCTAATAAATGTACTCTTTGTTGTATATTTCTGCTTGCAAATCTGTAATACACATATCCCACAATGATGAAATAACATATAAATGCCTATAGAAAATATATAGATAAATATTCTGTAGAGAGAGGATCCAAAACCATACCTCAGAGATTGCTTGGCAATGTCTACTCTGCAGAATGCTGCCCTGTAGATAGTTACCTAACTCTCACAGTAGCACCAGGCTTGGTCATTAATAATTAGATCTGCTCAGAGAGATGACCAATTAGTGTCTGCAGAGTATCTCATTAACTGACTATACTGCTTCTAAGACTGAGCAGTTATCTGTGCAGAGCACTATGATGTGCCATCTAAATGCAAAACAACTTGTACAGAAGCGGCTCGGATGCTACCAGCACAGCCTGGCAGTGTGTGGCAGGGATGCCCTCAAAGCCCTTTTTGGAAAATGGAACTGCACATACCTTCAACTTATTCCTCTCCTTTAAAATTTCTTACCAGTGTAGACACTGTGGACTGCTGAGCAAATCTGAACACTTAATTTTAATGAACTTATCACGACAAGCAAATGCTGTTTCCCTTCATACCTAGACTCAATGCTAGGGCAGAGGTGCAGATGTTCCACTGCAACGTGATTCATTCCAGCTCTTGATCTGATATTCAGAATAGCATTAGCCTGCCCTCACACATGCCAACTCTCCAAGATCTGTTGGCAGATAAATATGCCACACTACATGGCATATTTTCCCAATTTGACCAAAAAAGCTCCATGAGGAGACAAAGCTACACTGCACTGAAGAGCAAATTTCAAATTAATCACAAGGTGAAGGTTTTCAACTGGATGACAGGAAAGATGTAAGCACCAAGTTGAACAAACACCACTCTGTTCATGAAATTAAAAAGCCAGTTCTGCACTGGGTAGTGCAAAGGAAGGGGCAGGTTGTGCAAGGCAGTGCTGGGACATTATTTCTCCTGTGCATTTTAGATTCATAAAAGTAGATTGTGCGAGGAATCCAAAGCATAACAAAGCATTTTGTACATCATTCTAGTAAACATTCGTAAGATATTCACAATGAAAAAAAAAGAGAAAAAAGAAAAAAAAAAAAAAAAAAGAAACCTTGAAGCTTAACAGAAAGCTTTCCTGTAAATATGAAGGGAAAAAGAGCCCCCCAAAATCTGTTTTTCTATTGCAGAATTAATGCATTACTCACTAAATCAATGAAAAGCATTATTTTGCAAGACATGCTTTTAAGACCAAACATCCACTTACTTTTACTGCAGCCAAATAGGTTGTGGACATCCAAATTACTAGCATTGGGAACACAGTTGTCACATTTCAAGCCAGTTACAAATTGTTTACAAACACACTGTCCAGTAACAACATGACAAGTCCCACTAATGGCTCCTGCAGGATGACAATTACAATGCTGACATCTATAAACAAAACCAAATCAAGAAGTGATCAAAACACATTAGCACTCCAGTTAAGCACAGTAGGATTTTTAGTAGATTTTTTTTGCCTTACATAATTAAAAAATCATAAACAGTTCCATAGTCAAGACAGTAGAAAAACTAAATTTAGTCTTATAAAAATAACTTTAAAACAAGGTGCCTATTATTGAAACAGACCTCAAAATCTCAGTACCGGAATAACTCTAATTTGTACAAAACTGCTTCGAATTAACAGAGTTTTTTCAGTTGTAGAGAGATCTGTATACACAATACCTAACATTTGGTAACAACCACATTATGAACTTAATCCTGCGGTGCTAGTTACCAGCTTCAAAGCCTCCATCTAAAGCTTTCCAACCTAAAGGAAAATAGACTTTTATTAAAAAACAAAATCAGTTAATAATTTCTTGTCCACAAAAGCATATGGAAGCTGCAAAAAATTACATACCATAAAAAAGAAAGACAAGAAGAGAGGGGGAAAAAATTAAAATATGGAAAAGAATCACAATGGCAGAAGAATAGTAAATATGGTAACAGACAGCACATTCTATTTACAGCTGAATAGCAAAATTGAAACATCATAAAGAATATTTAAATATGTAAAGTAAAATAATAATTTATAAAAAAAAATAAAGCATCAGTATCCTACAAATATCACATTTCCACTACGCAGATCTCTGGTGGAAGTGGAATACTGTTTCTGCATGACTTTATCCTTTGGCACCTACACACGAAAACTCTCGTGATCAAGATTCAGTTGTATTCAACTGAATACTGTATATCAACTTGTATTTCAGTTGATATACTATTTTCCCATTGACAGTCATTTATATTATGGATACTGATGTCTGATTATGCAAGTATTCAAAGACTTGCAAAATCTTTGAAGCTGAGCAATCTCTCTTTTTGCAAGCACACTACTGGCCAGTAACATATCCCCTATTGTAATGCAGGTGGTCAGCAGTAGTTGTAACAGAAATAGTTAACAACTGCAAACAAAACAATATACTTTAGATTCCAATTTCAGCATCTTTTATTTACTGCAGGCTTAAAGAGATTTGAAGAACTATGGACTGGAAGAAACATGGGACTGTGCAAGGTGCCTTCCCTCCTCCTCCTCACTGCACAAGGGCTTTTTAGGCACCAGCAGCATCAGCCTGGAGGGACCTTTAAAGTGCTCCAGGTGCCAGGCCCCGAGATGATAAAGCAGCAGGATGGACACTCAATAGAAGAGTCCAAAGGAGAGAGAATGACACCACGTCCCCCCTGCTTTGCTAAGCCAAAGACTGCTCTCTAGTTGTTGATTTATATTTGGCTCAATTTCCCTCAGCTGGTTTCACTTAGTCCAAGGAAACAGGTAGCAATATCTTTAGTCAAGTTAGTTCCCAATTTTTCCAGTCATCACCACCACCTTGTTCTATCTCTTTCTACCCATAGGAAGGCAGAAGTGAAGGTGAGTTGATTTGTGTTTTAGATATTGGCTTTTCAAAACAAGAGAGAAAGAAGGGGAGAGAAGAGGAGGGTAGAAACTGTTTTTACATTAAGCCACTAAAATTCAGGTCAATAATCAGCGAAATAGACAGTAAATGTGACAGATTTCTAAACAAGTTTAAGAAAACTCTTCCCATATATTTTCTGCCCATCACAGAGCTCTCTTTATTAGACTTCCTTCACTCCTTGGCAACTCTGGCCGTGTGATCTCCTGGGTAATCATTCAACACCCTTAAAAAGGCTGATAAAAGCTAAAGCTGCAAAATAAGCTGCAAATTTGTTTTATGGACTAATATCCCTTTGGGAACAAATAAAATACATTCTCTCTTGGAAACCACTATACTGTAGTTTGCTCTCTTTATAGTCAAGAGAAAAAGGCATTTTTTTTCAAAGTCTTTTCATCTTTAGGCAGTGCATCCAAATCCCCCTTCAAATAGAGGTTTTGTTTAGACTATTTAAATGTCATAACTGAAAATAAAAGGTTTAGTCTGTGAAAAAAGAATTATTTGCTCAGCAATGCAGCACATTATTATTTCTTAATTTCATTACATGTTGATATTGAATAGTTCTTTTAGCTTTCCTTTTAAACAAGTGTCTCAATACATAAATAGTAAGAGACAACCTTCTAGTTTTCTCTGTATATTAACTGCTCCTCTTATGAATAAGGGTCCCCTGAGCATTCCAGTTTTCATTATCATTCATATATTATAATCAAATCAAACTCATTACACAAATGTATTTTCACAGTAATAGTTTTCAGTTCCTGACAGGTTGAGAATTGTTTTTGCTTGGAATAGTTGCCTTTTCTTTCAGGTAAAGTGTCGATGCCCTCCTTGTATACTAACCTAGGTCCTGATACTGCAAACAACAGCATTAAAATCATCCTTCTCAATTTGGTAGCGTTACCCACATGTATTTACAAATGACACATGCACTACTTTCTTTAACTGCAGAACACTAGAACTGGCTTTATTTTTTATGCACAGATCATGCTTTTCAGTACTCTAAAATCAATTGAGGATTTCAAAGAAACAATTCTTTGAAATATTTAATTGTATATGACATTCTCAGTCTTCTCGTTAAATGCTGCTTCATCAAGACACTCTAAGTCAAATATATTTGAGTTTTATTAAAACAGAATTATATATAATCAAAGCAAACGGACTTCTAAAACACGGAAAGAGAAATGCCAGACCAAGATGAATTGCAATATTGATTTTGGGAGGATAAATGGTTTTTGTAATATTAATATAGAGAAACCTTTATTACATTGACTCTCTAGGTGCAGTTAGAGCCTCTCCAGCAATCTGTTTAAAATCTTCATTTTTCATCCTTATGGGAAAACCTCACTTGCTAAATGGATTTCATAAACAGTAATCTGTCAAGATATATATATATAGATAAACAATTTGTGATGTTCATTGACCAGTTCATTATAGTAAACAATACAGAGGTAAGGCATCTCAAATAGGTACCAATGCTCACAGCCACTCGAGATCTCTTCAGACTATAAGAAATACAGAGAATCTTGAATTCCTTAACAGCTGAGGAAATGTTCCTGCTTTATAATGAATGCATTAAAAAATACAGAGTTCCTGTTTTATTTTACAAACCTTACATGCACACGCATACATTTCTGTAAGACTGTAGGATTTCAAAGACTCACAACCTGTATGTCATGACAGCATACAAGGCTCAAGCATGTACAAGTATACAATAGCAGAAAAGAATCAAAAGCCAAGACAGATATGTCTTTGCCACTAGAGATGGCTCCCGCTTGTCGTATTCTGTAATCCCAGATTACTTTAAAAAAATGCAAGGATGACTTCTATACATAGGGAAAAAAATACTTGTACTTTCTGTAATGAAGATTTTAACAGTTGAGAGAAAGTAATTAAAATAGATAAAACTCTGTATTATCATTTCCAGCCTGTTTCTACCTGAGGAACAGAGGTACATTGCCCAAATAGATGCTGACCATAAAGGAATGCAAGAACATACAAAATCATATTGCTTAATGTACTATCAGAGCAGTCTTCAATACTGTCAACAGGATTAGGGAATATTAAGGTATTAAAGTCGGTTTTGATTCAAAATCCCAAACTATAAAATCTTCCTATATTTACAACAAGGTGAGCAAATGATTTGGATCTGGGTAATTGTAGTTATCTGTATTTTGAATCTCAAGGGACAGTTGAAGAGGCAAGTAGCCTCTTCAGGAGCCCACCGTCTACTGGAGGAGACACACTCCTGTGGGGAGCTGTTGCTTAACAGTGACATAAATCTTTTCTTTACCTGCTTAAATGGTAAAGTCCATTCCAAATGCAAATATATATATATATGCATTTAGTAATAAAAACAAGGAAGATGTATTTAAAAGGAAACTTTAATATTGCACAAATTTTATCCCTTTCCATTAGAAATGACAGGAGGTAAAAATAGGAAGTCCTACAGATTACTTTATGGCCATTAGCAGATGCCTCTGTGACCCACAATGCTAAGTAGTAATTTTTAAACACCTCCTTATGAGTTACAGTAACATAAAGTGAAAAATCTGGAGAATGTCAAGTAAATATAAGAAGACATAGGTAAAAAAAATCACTGCTTAAAAGCACATCTTAACCTCATACTACCTGGGGGAAAGAAGTATAGTAGAAGTAACATTCCACAGATTTTGTTTGTACTTATTTTCTTTAAGAGGGTAAAAATAATAAACATAATAATGCTGTGCACCTTTATTCAGTATCAAAATACAGTAGTATTAGAGCAGTGCAATCTTTTTGAACAAGTTTTAGAAGGAAATTAAGATTGTGAAGATTAGCCAGAGAAGATGCTGAAAGAAAAGAATAGAGTACTAGTCAGAAGAATAACAACGCACCACCTAAAGATATATTTCACCCCATATATTCTAGGAAATATATTCATGTAATTTCTGTGTATATAAAGACCTATGCTACATTAGATTAATTATTTACCTTGTTGTACATAATTAAGTGCAGGTAAAGAATTTTTAAATTCGTCCTAAAATTCTTCTTCAGGAAAACAGATTTTTTAAAGAGGAATGGTGCTTTGAGTATTTCTATTACCATTGATAAAATAAGTTTGTGAAGACAGGAATATCTATAAGTTTTTCCTTTGTCTTCCAGTAAAATGTCTTTCATTCTGTTTTTTTTTTCAAAAGCTTGTTTATAAGAATAGCAGACTACATTTACCAAGTATCATTCAAAACACCTATTTTAACTGCTAATGATTTGTACCTTAAAAACCAATCCATCTTACTGAGGAAAAAGAGGAATTGTAGTAAAGCAATATCAAATATCTATAATATTAGACATATCGTGTAGAGCTTTCATGTTACATGTTAAATCAGTGGCAAAACTTCCACTGACTCCAGGACATAAGAGCACAGGACATAACATACCATATGTAAATGTGAGTGCACATATGAGCTCAAGGGAAAAATTGATGCAAATAGATCATATCTTTTTTATTGTCACTGAAACCTTAGAATTAGTTAACATGAGAAAAATATAATGCAGAGGTTCAAGTTATCTGTAAAAAGGACACACTCACCTCCCTGTGAGAGAATCAAATCCAAAATAAAGTTCTCTGCAGCGTTCGCAGGTTCGTCCGGTCACGGAGACATCGCGGCAGATGCACTGGCCAGTAAGTTTATCACAAACCTGATTCACTGACCCAACTACATGGCACAGACATGGTAGACAGCCAGTGACACTGGATGGGGAATAATAAAAACCTAGGGAAAAAGAAAGTGTTTTTAAGAACACACCAGAAAAATGGAAAAGTGAGCTCAAAGACTGTTATTTACTTGGTATAATCTGGAATGAAAGAATAGAGCCAAAGATCAGGTAATACAGGCAACACATCAACATAAATAAGGTAATATAGTCCTCTTGCAGGTCAGGGTTTCTTAACTTTTTTCACTAAAATTTTGTAAAGCTATTCATCACTCTCCAGTTGCAAATTTCTATTCTTTACTCTGTCTCTTCAGAGTTTGTTTTAGACAGAAAATGCAAATAACAACTACATTAATGTATCCATGAAGACAGACATAACCCAAGAATATGAGAGCCACTAATGAATGCACCACAAGACACAGGAACATAGAAAACACTATGCAAGAGCAAACATTTGTCCTGTCTAGTCTTGGATCTCATCTCTGACAATGGCCGGTATTAAAAAGTTGCCCACAATTTGTTGCCAATTCAGCTATTTCTTTGAAAAAGTCCATTGTTTCTTACCTAGTGGTCCACTTAAGTCATGAAACGTGATGTTGCTTCTTAAGAAAACCTATATTTAGTGAGTCTCCCCAGGTCAATAATTATATTTTACTCTACTGAGTCTGTAACATGTATTCTCCTCCCATACATTTCCAGAGCTTAAAAAAATAAATGTTGAAAAAAGGTAACTTCTCCGCTATTAAAAAGCTAAGATATCAAATTCCATCGTTCTCTTCTTGCATGATGAAAAAGTAGTAATGACATTAATGAATGGGGCATTCAGCTTACGTTCTGTGCAATATATTAGGTCTATTTCTGCTATACTACCTTTCATCCTTTCTTAAATCATCTTTATGTATGCCAGTCCTTAACCCAATTCTTGATAAACACAGGTAGATACAGTTTATCCACCTCTCATCTAGACAGTGACGAAATCACACATTTATTCTCTGCACTGCCTGAAATTCCAAGCAAAAAGAGATTTTAGGCACAATTTTAGCGACACTGTGCCACTGGGATAATTTATTTTGCTACCTATCCATTTCTTCCATTCACTAGGCCACAAGACAGTTCAAGAAAAGGAATACCACTAAGCAATACAATTATATTGCTTAGTGGTTATAATTGCTAAAATTATTTTCTATTTTTTTTTTTTTTTAGTGGACTATTCATGGACCTTTCATTGAGTGTTTCCAACAAATTTCTCTGGTCTTTTTTTCCTCGGTGATAAAGTTGATAAAAATGCGGTGATGTTTCTGAGTTATTCAAATGATGATGGTGACACAGCATTAACTGATACTTGCCAGCAAGAAATACCTATCTCTGAACATCAGTCTTAAGACAAGGCCATTAGTTACGAGTTTGTCTTGTCAGCTGGTTGTCATTATTTTTTACTGCACAACTTAAGCAAAATGTCTTTCTTTACTCCAATACATACACTGTATTTTGACAGACTTCTTGGACATACTAGCCCTCCCTAAATTTCCATCAGCTTTTTTCTTAGTCATATCCTCAGTTACTGATTCTTTGTAGCTGTCCAATAACTTCCTCATGTCCTACTTCATAATAAAAAACAACAAATTGAATTTCAACATGCCATCTCGCCCAAGGCCTTATTATTTATTTTGTCTTACAAGAGATAGTCTTATATATACACCCCTAGGGTAGTATTCTCCGTCTTGGCTATAGTGCTGCACAGCGAGCTCATATCCAAATAGCAGAAGAACTAAACAAATTGAAAGCATTAGAATTTTACTGCTCAACCCTTTGCTCAAGTTTAGCCTCTAGTCCTCAGCGAGATAAATCTCAAGTGGACAGTGAAGTGAGATCAGTCTCCAGTTAACATACAGTCGCCCCATAAAACAACGCTGCTGTTGGCACTTTATCCCAGAGAGGCCCAGAACGGAGCCACCGCAGAGCCTGAACAGCTGAAGTTATTAGCGAGGCCGCATGTATTATCTCGTCCTGCAGTTGAGCGCGCCGTACAGCGCCCGCCTTGTGCATAAACAGAGGAGACCATTTCCCGGCAATGTCACTCCTGAGCACAATGAACAGCTCCACGCGACGAGCGCAGCGCCCAGATAGGGAACGAGTTTAAGCCGAGACTCCTGCAGAAGGTCAAAGCGCTCCTCCAGTGCCCCGCTTAGAGCGTGCCGCGAATGATAAACCCCGATGCTCACACATGGCTCTTCATTCAGAAACTTAGCATAAAACTAACGTGTTAGACAAGATCATAGTGGATAAATAAGCACGCATCTAACAGAAATCAGTCTCAGCTGGACTGAATTTACCACTACTGCACCTGTTTTTGCTGGAGCAGAAAAAAGCATAATTAATATATACTAATATTAATCAACCTCATGGTATCCTAATGTCACAGCAGCTAGAACACAGTAGAACAATATTCTAGTAGCACAATAGGCTTTGATAAAAGTCTTTTACGAATGCTCTAAAAGTTTAATTAGGGGATGTTAGCAAAATATTTTAAAATATCTTTAAAAAGTTGCAAGTAAAAGTCAAAGTTAAAAAAAGTACAAGTAAAAGTGAGGGGCGGGCAAAATGGGAGTGAACCTTTCCCCCAATTAGCTTATGAATAGCAATTAATATTATTATAGACAAGAGAAGAGGCCTTGGATCAAAAATCGATACTGTTGGTCATAACTATTATTACTATTATTTACTTTCACCACCTAGACTTGGTCAGAAAAGAATAAGTAACTGTTGATGCAAATTTAATTTACAGCAATACTAGAATGGCCCATAAACATTGCTTTATGAAGGATCTGCTGCTGCATAATAAAGCCAACTCCAATTTTTTAGAAAGCTGTTGTGATTTTCTGCAAAATCCAAGTATACAGCTGGCATTTTGTTTTTTCTTCCATTTTTTTCCAGTTCAGTAGCAACTGATCATATTTGTCAAATATTCCTTCAAAAGGAAGAATAAAAGCCATAGTAAAGCATTCATCTTTCTTATTTTAATGACATTCTTATTATCTATTCTTCTTTATTTACTTATCTCATGGAAAAGGATCACCTGATAAATTCCATAGTGTGTTTACTCTATGGTGGCAAGTCTTCATTCTTAAGCATATACTGTGCTACAAATATAACAGTATAACTGTCATTACATCCTATCTATCTACAACCTGCATTGCTCTCAAAACTAAATTAACAGTTGAAGTATCCCAAAGACATAAGAAGTTCTTAATGTTTTCATGGTTGCTAGTTTTACCTAATTAACTGCATGCTTTTAATTAGGGCTGTGTTGGCTACAAATATACTTCAAGTGCATTTTCTTATCTTTGTCCCAAGGCAAAGCCAAAGGACATATTTAACATACTTGAAACCAATTAAGCTCCTCCATACTTCTGTAACTCAATTCCACTGTTACTACCAGACATTTCCATTATGTAACCTTACAAAAGAAAA